>VMDR010003994.1:0-65165 GCA_007922815.1 Macrotus californicus | reverse complement strand
AATACAGATGAAAAACAGGGAAATAAAGTAGACACGGCTTAGAAAAAGTTATGAAAGAATATTATGAACAAACATTCATCAATAAATGTGAAAACTGCATGGCATGGATACATTTCTGGAAAAATATAAAATGCCAAAATAGTATAAGAAAAACTGGAAAAATTGAATAGACCTATAAGCAATAGTGAATTAAAATGAGGTTCTTTTCTCCCACAAAAGCCCCTGACCTGGTGGTTTTTATAGTTAAGTTCTACCAAAGTTTTTTTTAAAAACAGACAACTCTGGGAAATAGAAAATGAGTAAAAGCAGTATAAATCATTTTATGAGACGAGTGTATTCTTGATTCAAAATTCCGTCAAGCTCAGTACAAAAGGCCCACTTGATCTTTGAACAAAGACATAAAGGTAGAGAATGAAACATTAGGTACGAATAGAAATGGGTGAAAGTCAAGGAGGATCGTGGGGAGTTTGGGCCGGAAAAGCAAAGATGACTCAACCTCAGAAACTCTATTGCTACATCAACCCAAAGAAGAAAAATCACTCGATCATCTCAGACATAAAACCCATTGTTATAAAGTTCACCATTCATTTACGATAAAGCCTCTTGCAAATTATGTCTGGAGGGGAATTGTGTTAATATAGTGAAGGTTTATGGCCCTGACCTCCAGCAGCCAACACACTTCAGAGAAACTTTGGGCTCATCCCCTTAGAGGTTAGGAGCACGGGCTGCTGCTGTGTAACATGACGTCAAAATCCTCCGCAACTCTGGAAGATAAAACCAAACCCAAACAGAACTTTAGTCTCACGACTGGGAGGGTGGGTATTAAACTGCCATTTGCCAATGCTGTGATCTAAATAGAAATCTGTCAGTATCAACGGAAGAATATCAGAACAAGGGAGACCAGGGACTTTTGCTGGACAAGATGAACTCAGAAAAATCAACGGAGTCTCTGCATACCACCAGCAACCAATCAGGGAAACAAAAACAAAAACAAAACAGCAACAAAGAAACCAAGACGTCTTCATAATTGCAATCACATTTTAAATTACTTAGGGATGAGCAAAGAATAGGTATATTATCTGTGGATAACATTTAAAAATATGATTCAATGAAGAGCTACTCCATTTTTATGAATGGAGTATTTTAACACTATAAGGATATCAGTTCTCGTCAAACTAACGTACTACCTCAATGTAATCCAAAACAAAACTCCAGTTCATTTTTTTGTGAGGAAATAGACCAATTTTTCTACCTCCAGAAGGCTGTAGGTCCACGAATAGCTAAGTTACTTTGGGGAGGAAGAGGAAGGAGGCAGACTCCCATTACTGGATATTAATGAATGGCACAGAAACAGGGAACTGAAAAGAGAGCTTTGGGTACAAGAACAGGGACGTGGCCCAATGGAAAGGAAGCATCATATATATTGTGATAAAGGTACATGGGCAAGAAGGCAGGTTGCTGTACAGAAGGTGTTGAGAAAACTGGCTCACTGCACAGAGAAAACAAAGCTAGATCCCTACCCTGTACCCTGTACAGCGTGGACCCTGGGTGGAGGGAAGGCCTAAACGTGACAAGTAGAGCTAGAATGACCATAGGAGAGCAGGTAGGGACTAGGGAAAAGGTGAGACTTCCTCCCACATGACCGCAGAAGACCAAGCCACTGATGGTTCTCATTACACTAAGGAAGAGTTGTATTTTTAAAAGACAGCACAAAGGTAACCCATTAGAGACTAAAAAACATCCTTGCTATGTCTCAGACCAATGAGAGACCAATATAGAGACCATCAAGAACTCTGCCAATAAACCGAAAAAGAGAGAAAAGTCAACAGGAAAAGCAGGAGCAGAGGATATGAAGAGCAGTTTACACAAAGGGGTGGACCTGAATGGCTAACAAACAGAGGGAGAGATGCTCAGACTGAGTAATGCAGAGAGATGTGAATCAAAATAAGAACGGGACAGTATTCTGTTTCCATTTTAATTGGCAAAAAGTGAAATCCGTTTAATAGGACACTGCAAGGGTGGGCAGGCTATGGGGTAACAGGAACCCTGGAGCCCTGCTGGCGGGAATGGGGACTGGTCAGGCCTCCAGTTGCAAGACTTATTCAAATGATGTGTGTGTTCACGCAGGGACTCAGAACCCCACACGGGGGGGGGGTGATCCCAGAAAAAAGTCTTTGCCTGAGTCCAGAGGAAGACATGGATGCAAACGTTCAGTGCGTACTGCCTGAGTCACAGGGAAATGAGGCCTACCTGTGGGTCAGTCACCGGGGAAATGGTTTGGTAAAACGTGGTGGGTGGACAGCCTGAAGCACGACGCAGCAGATGGAGGCCACACAATCGATGTGCCCATAGCGGCAGTATAGCGCTTCAAGGCAGGGCACTGAATAAAGAAAGGGAAAACAATGTGGGTCATAGCCCAGTGTCATTTACATAAATTAAAAACACACACATACACATATGAACACACACACACAAACTTCTATATTTTACACAGATCCCTACAAATTTGAGGATTGTAGGTATTGTCGTGGGGTTGAGGGGGAGGGTGGGGATGGGAAATTAGAAAAAAAAAAAGGCAGTAAGCAAATAAAATAATAGAGCGGACTTGCCTGGATCGATGATGACAATGGGTATAAGATAAATTTAACCACGTGCCTCTGACATCCGGAAGGCAAGGCGAAATAACTGTGCTTACACATATCTCTATGTGTATTTTATTTATCTTCTTGTTTGCCGTCAAACGTGGACACCTTGCAATGGGAGGTCTTTAAACTTTGACGTCACCGTTGAAAGAAAGGGCTAAACTTCTGGTTCTGCCATTTGGAGAAAACCAGTGGCCTGCACCCTTCATTCAGAGAGGCCCCGCCGAGGGCTCATCTCCCGTTCCTAGCACCTGGTTTGACTGGGCGTCCCACTGTAGCCAATAGGAAGATTCCACGGAGACCTTCTGTTTTCAGAATCAAGGCTTCAGAGAAGGCACCTCCCACCCCCCTGCCTCTGCTTTGCCTACACAGACTTTCCCATTGATTGATGCTTTCCTTCCCATCAACCTGCATCGGTTATATTAGCAACTTTATGGTTTGATATCTGATCCCCTGGCAATCCCACCAGGCAAATGTGGTTGTTACAGGCCAGCAGGTCCTCAGACAATGTCCAGGTTTCCTAGATAATAACTTCTCAAGATTTATTTATTTTCATTAAGAGTTCGTTAGATTATTTAAGTTTATTTGTAACATGGTACAAAGCAGATTAAGCAAGTATCGGGGACTTTTTCTTCTGAGGTGGCTTCTATCTCCCCCGAAAGTAAAAAGTAAACAAGTATGGGGCCCCTGATAGGCCCGCTTGTCTACCTCCTGCCCTCAGCCTAGGTTACTACTATCTTGGTGTATTGACCCTATTTGCAGGAAACTCTTGGACATAATATTTTCCCACCTCTGTTGGCCCCTTCACGAGGGAAGTCCCTTTATGGAGATCCCACATCCTCTATGAGGCAGGTTTCAGCTTTGGTTATTATTTTGTCCTATGAAGACACAGAGCATCTGGAAAATATCCTTTGTTCAATAAATGTTCGTGAATCGAAGCCTATTAATAGTTCCCCAAACAGCCTTTCTTTCTCTCTGTAGTCAGTTTTGGTATATCCACCTCTCTAACGTGATACTAGTGTGGAAGGTTGTAATTCTAGGTGTTTCTCAGATTTCCTAATAATGAACCATTTCATTATTGTGGGTGCATTGTGGAATCTGTCACAGTGTCCAGTTCATCTGAACACCCCGATGTTCTTTCTCCAAGTTTCCTGCTGACTTAGCCTCTGTCATTCAAATGTGATGAGTAGAAGCAGATGCTATTTCTCAACAAATCACCATTCTCCTGAGTCGTGGAAACATGTCTTTAAGGTAGAATATTGCCTCTATTAGAAGTATTACATTTTGCCGTTCCTCCATATAACAAGTTCAGGGGTCACAGATGTCAAGGCCTTTAGTAAGCACACCTGTGCGGCGTGGACCTTGGGTGGGATAATTGGGAATCTTGACATTTTCCAGTTCCCTCGATCATGGGCACATCTCTGTGTCTAATTATATTTATAAAAATGTACCTATGTTTGAAGGGCAACTTCACCTCTAATTAGTTGGATGGCCTTGAATAAATGAACTCACCTCCCTAAGCCTCAGTCGCTCACCTACGAGATGAGATACCTTCATTCATGTAGCAGGCACTTACTAAATACCTAGTATGTGTGAGGCACCAGTGGAGGAGCTGGGAAGAAAGCTGCAAAACTACGAAGCCAGTTATCTCTCTTGTGAAACTCACATTCTCGTTGAAATTTAAAATACGAACAAACACCCAAAAGTAAAATAGTGATATAGGGCAAATACCATATAATCCCTTACAGAGTATGGTATTTTGCCGTGTATCAGGCACACTCACGTTTTAGTACTAATTTTCGTGTATAATGTGCATCCTTATTTTTCCCTCAAAAATTTGGGCAAAGTGCACATCGGATATGGCAAATACGGGAGTTGTGAGACTAGGGGAACGTTGCAAGGGCATATGAGGAAACATGTCTATGAGCTCCCGGGCACAGTATGTGCTTGGTCACAGGTAGGTACTTGAGTTCAAAGAACCATAGTTAAAACTGCCATTTTTCCTGTCCTCCTGAGACCACTGGGGGCGGTGACAAGGATGCAGACCATGATCTTGTGTTGCTGGAGTGCCCGTGGACATTGTCATGGGAAAATGTTGACTTCCTAAGACAGAGAGTGTGGGAATGCCTGTGGGGGAGGGCACCTCCCCTCACACCCCACTTACTTCACTCTGCCCAGAGAAGGCACTGGGGTTCTGTCCCGGGTGGCATCAGAACAGTCCTCGGATCTAGTAAGAGGATCACTCATGGTTAAGTTGGCACATGTATGTACACATGTGTGCAGCTGGGTGGGTCAAGAGAGCACGGCTCAGCATCCCGCAGGCCCTTGTTCTTCCTCTCTTGTTTCCCCCTATATATTCGCTGTGGATCTTGGGTGATTCTCTTGATTGTGGTCCAGCCACTGTTTCCTGGGGCTAAGCAGGGGGGTCCTTGAAGCCGAGACACTTTGCAAGTCTAAACTCCAGCTGGTTCTTGTTGCCTTTGTCCTTGCAGGAGTCGAGCTTCGGGAAGGGTAGAAGTTGTGCCGGTGATTGGGAGGGAACTGGGCCTGGCCATTCGCTGTGGCCTGGCAGGTCTTTCTAGAATTCTGACTTTTCTTCGGCACTGTACAGAAACTTGGCTCAGCCTCCCTGCTTTATGAAACCACTTAATGTGTAGTCACTTGATAGACTGAGAATATCTGTGGTGCTATAATTTGCGGTCCTTTTGGAAGGGACTATGAAATGTGATTGAAAGGTACATAGCAGGAAGAAAAAGAGAAGCAGTGTGGCTACACAAGTCAGCAGAAATCAAGTTTGAATCTGTGAACCACTCAGGGGAGCGAATGCCAAGTCACTGGAAATAAATCAAAACGAGCAAATACATTTTTATATTATCCTTATTTCAATATTTGTTACATCCATTTCAACACTGCAGCCTATTGACTTTTTCTTGGGGACATTCATTCTTGGGTTATTGGCTTTTGTTTTCCTAAAGCAAGTAATCACTCGAACTCCCTGGCATTGCTCTTGGCCATGAAGCTTGCAGGGTAGATGCGTGGGGGAGACTAATGCCTTCTCCGGCTGCCGGTCTGTGCCTGAGCCGGCTAAGCCTTCGAGACTTGGAGGCCCCACAAGCCAACACAAACACGCTGATTCCCCTGAACTCGTCAAAAGGAGTTTAGTTGGGTTACAGAGAATTCCAATTATCGCTTCTGGAGAGAACACAGCCAGGCCTAACAGGGCAGATATGTCACAACAGACCGAAAGCGAACATTCCTTTCTAAGACAAAAAAAAAAAAAGACCGCCTTTCCTGTAGGACTTCGAGATGCTACAGATTTGAAGATACTCAGCGCGAAGATTTTCATGCTGTCCGTTCTGACTGGTACCTGAAGGGAAATTCATTAACTGGATTGTATTTCAAGCCTGAAGAGGAATGTCCAAGGTGAACCTGATTTAACAGCCCACAGCCACGTGGACTTTTTGAAACGGCTGTGTCAGACGTTCAAGTCAAGTTTGGGCATGAGTGACCTCTAACCTCTAAGGGAGCATTCGCTCCTGGTAAGTTTATCCTCCGATTTAAAAAAAAAAAAATTGTGTTTGCTGACACACAGCCTTCATTAAAAGCTGCCAGAGGCTTGAGATAAGAGCAGGAAGTTCTGCGCCGATAAACGCAACAGGGTCGTCGGGGAAGAATAGGACTTAGTCAATTAAATCATTAATGGATATTTGAAATGCCTTCATAATAAGGCGCCAAGGCAGTCCGCGTGTTAAACTAAAGGAGAAAACATCTTATCTCATTCCACTGTTCTTGTCGGGGCCAAGTGACTCTCCCTTGAACCGCCTCTGTTTATAGACGGGAAGGAATGAGGTTTATTTGAACTGGTTTTGTTTTGAGTTGGTGTGGGTTTTTCCTCTCCGTAGCAGAATGTATTCTTTGAGTCACTGCGTCTCTGAGCCTGGTTTTGCTTTTTTGTAGCAGTGCCAGAGTGTATCGCCACTCCCTTCTGGATAGTGTTAAGGCTGCAGTCACTTCCCGTCTGCAAGACAATCGTAACATTCACCAGAGTTCTGGGTGTTAAGGCCACGTGGGGGACTGTTACCTGCAATGGCTAACAGAAGTTTGCTAGGAGTTAGTGCAAGATGCAGATGCTGTTTGTAGGGAAGGACTGTTCTCTGTTTGACAGGTACCCATCAAATCAGTGGGAAGAAAGGAGCCGTTCTGTAAACAAATCGGAGGGGAACACAACTGCTCGCGTTTACCTAGGAGCAGGTGAAGGAGCCATGTTCGTCTCTAAGCAGTGGAAATACCCTGGAAGGGAATCTCTTAATGTAGATTGATGAGCGTAGCATTGCTGGGAGAGTTTGTAAAAATCTGCATTGCAGGTCTCTATATCAGTCAGGCCTGGGTATGGTGGGCTCTGAGAATCTGTGGTTCTAACAAGTTCCCAGGGGCTACAGGTGTGGCTGGTCCGGGGAACACACTGTGAGAACCACTGACACCGGTGAGGCCCAAAGGAAAGGGAGCTGAAATTCCACGCTGGACATAGTACTTCAATTCTCTTGTCCTGTTTCGAGGAGAAGGCACCTTCTGAGAGGTAATTTTGTTGTTGTTTGAATGTGAATACAGACATTCCTGGCTTCATGGAACAGGCGTGTTTCAACAAAGCCATGTCCAAATGAACAAAGTCCAAACGAACAAATGAATGTGCCAATCAACAAAATACAGACGAATCCTGTTTGCTTATCGGTCACTTCTATGAAGTCAGGGATGCATTTCCTTAAAGTGGAATTCCTGGGGAGAGCTAAGCAGGACATCTTCGGTGAGGAGGAGGCTCAAGGTCATGCCTGTGACCTTCTGAGTGTAGGTTGCTGGGGTAGGTGTTGCATCATTTTCTTGATTCTGCGAGCTCTCCTCCGAGCCTCTGCACCTTGTTGCCCCTCTTCAACCCTCAGCACTTCCCTCATCAACAGACATTTCTCCTGTTCCCATAGGCTGGCTGACTCTGCATGCCACACTCTTAGAGATGAGCTCCCCTCTTGTCCCCTGAGTTTTCCAATGTCTGGTGTTAGCAGACATTTAACGTCTGACTTCATGTGTAGAACTTGGGCACCTGAATCTTTTGCCACGCCTTCAGGGTGTCTTCAGTTTAAGTCTTCAGGTGCTGGGCAATAAAATGGTGCCCTGATTTATCAAGCCCCCAATTCAAATTTGCCACACAGAAAAAATCATATTTCCAATCAAGGCAGCACGTGCCAGGATTTTCGCTTTCCAGTGTTTTAAAGTGGGGACGGGCAATAAAGTCACGTGATGGCAAGGACTGCAGGGAATTTCACTCTGGACTGTCTTTCTCCGTTGGGGCTCAGGAGCTCCTGGGGACAAGTGGGAACAGAGGTCGTCTGTGCTGCCAAAACTGGGGACCGCACTCATGAATTATTTCTTTGGAAAAGTTTTCAAGGAATGTGCAGAATGTAAACGGATCATTATCTTTTAATGGTCCAGAACATGTCTGCCAACGTCAGGAATACGTATCACATCCTGAGGTTGTGGTTCGGTGTTGGATCGAGCTGCAGATAAAATTGCAGGTATTGCGGCCCGAGGCTTGGAAATTGAAAAGAAAGAGGAGAGGCAGATTTAGCTGGGGACGGCTCTTCCTGTGTGTGCGCCGGGGGGCGGGGGGCGGGCAGGAGGGAAAGAAAAGAAGCAGCCTTTTCCATCACTTCAGAGTTCCGTCTTTGGCCTCAAAAACTTATCGGTATTGAGTCTTGGAAGCTGGTGGCACTTGTAAAGAAGTCAGTGACTATTCTTTGCCTCCCTCTATTACTGTGTTCTTTTTCATCTCCTTTTTGTCCCAGCTTCTTCTCTGTTCTGTTCCTTTACAGTCCGGGTGACTGTGGGGCTGGCCTCCTGGCCTCCTTTCCTCTTCCCTGCAGGGAACCACATGTCACAATCCTCGCTCATTGCCCCCATCCACCTGTTCTAAATAGTCTCACCCATAATGCCTTGGGCTCCCTGCGCTTCCTCGTAAATGTGCTCAAAAGGATAATTGTGGTTTCTCAGTTACAAGCTCAATACGAGGTGACAGTTTAGTGGTCAGTCCAGCTGTATCGGGAGTTAAAATTATCCACGCTTGTCTGCACTGTGCTTACCGAGCTGCACGGCTCTACCTTTTTCCGGCTGGTTTAGCCTTCTCTCTCCTGCGGAGCGCACAGCCTGAAGCCCTCTGCCGGCTCAGAAATCGGCTCCCATTGTCTCTAGGAGTTTGTCAGACCATGGGGATAATGAAGAGGTCTGGAGCGCTCAGATTTATCTCTGTGATGAATTGTAAGGAACCATTGTTTTTAATGTGGCAAAATCACTAGCTGTTCTGCTCACAGGAGGAAAAGTATTTCTAAATTATATTCTTTTCTCAATGCTGGTTCCTGACCTAGTTTGCATCTAAATTTATATCGAGGGGAATACTTGTTCTTTGAATGAGCCTCGTTCTGTATTCTTCGTCTGGCTGAGATTAAGGCAGGAGGAAGTGGAAATCTCACCAAGAGGTCGTGGATCTGTGGGTGATTAGGGACTCGAGGGTTTCAGACACCACCCTTAGGCTTCCAAGAGCAGTCACACTTAGGGTCCAAGTGCACTTCTCTCTTAGAAACTCTTCCAGAAGGAATATTTTCCTATGTTAGAGAAGTTCAAACTCTAAGAGCCTTCACGGTGTGCTATCCAAATGGCTTTTCCCATCTGCCCCATTCATCTGCTGCAACCGTGTCTTCTTCTGGAAATCCAACGTGCCGTTTCATCAGGCAATGCAAAGGGACAGGAGGAGCAGCTTCAGGGGTGTCCAACCTTTTGGCATCTCTGGGCCACACTGGAAGAAGAGGAGTTGTCTTGGGCCACACATTACATACATTGTGGTACATAATCCCAAGAAAAATCTCATAATGTTTTAAGTAAATTTACGATTTTGTGTTGGGCTGCATTCGAATCCCTCCTGGGCTACATGTGGCCCACGGGCTGCGGGTTGGACACCCCTGTAGGCTGCCTCAGTGCGGGCTCCCTGGGTAGCGGATGCCGGTGCCGTGTGGCAGAGCGTATTTCCCCTACTGCTTCATCAGAGCGCTGCGTGCAGTGTCTGGAGTCTGTAGATGAGGGTCACCTGAATACTTCCAAATGGTTTTCAAGGAGGCAATCCTTCACTATATCCTCATTTTCTCAAGTAAAGAAATCGGATGGCCTGATATGATGTTTGTTCCTTTAGTCATAAAACTTACCACGTGTTCAATATAATACTAAACAGTGAGGACACAGAGGTAAGTAAGACAGCTACTCCTCCCCCCAAGGAATTCGCTGTCTACTAGTGTGGGCTCTGATGCAGAAGGATGCAAGAATATGCTGGGAATTCCAAGGGGGAAGGGACACAGCTACTCCCAAGTGGGAGAGCTGGAGTGAGAAACTTCCAAGGGAACGTGACGCAGAGGCTGTGTCAGGAAGGATGATGAGCTGTTGACCTGGAGACCAGGGGACGAGGAGCAGCATTTTGGAGTGGAGGGGCAGCATGAGCAAGAGCCTGGAATCAGGAAACCCCTGCCATGTGCAGGGACAGCCTCAGGGCCAAGCTTGGCCACATGTCTTAGTATTTAAATTCGGGCCACTCACGTCACGAGCAGTTATTTGTGCATTTAAGGGCAGTCATGAAGCCTAGAGTCACTTTCAGGCTCATCTGTCAACTAGAGACGACTCAGTCAAAGGCAGGAGGACACATGTCAACCCCTTCTCCACACTGGAACCCCAAAAAACAAATTCCACATCTCTCGGGTTCTCTGTGCTGCCGCCACCACTGCCTGCGTGTGGGGTGGGGACTGTGTGGGGCTGAGAGCAGTGGGTGCAAATGTGGCAGAAGCTGATGAATTCACGTCCTGGATCTCGACATGCCCTGACGGAGCCCAAGCCTGCCTGTCTCTTGCAGTGAGAACCTGGCCCAATTCAGGCAGATTTAAGAGCTCCTCATTTATTTTTCCAGTCTTCATCAACCTGCTTTTCCCTAATTGTTGTCACATCCCATTACCATTTTCTAGGTTCTTCCCTGAGGAGGGGAATCAACACACCAACCCACCACGCTGGTTAAATGCTGGCAGACGCCTTGCATCGTTTTATGAAACATACATTAAGCAATTCAGCTGAAGGCCTGTTGCAACAGGCCATTTAATTTTAATGAACTACCTGCACTGAATCAGGTTTTGTCATATTTACACTATATCTTTCAGTAAATAGTTTCCTTTTAAGCCAAAAATAAATTTTAAAAAAGGCGAATTACTTCCCAGGATAAAGGCAGAAAAATACAAAGGACAGAATTCCTTGCTTGAAATGATTTCCTGAAGCCACGTGGTCATCCCTGTTCCCAGAAGAGGAATGAGGGAGGAATATTTGAGCCCTGAAGACCCAAACTGTCCTCTGCCTCTCCAGAGTGCCCTCCCTTTGTGACACAGTGGTTTTGGATACATGAATAAGTACATAAAAAGTACCCTCTTTGGTGGTGGTTGCAGATCGATTCAACAAGAGCTACAACCAGAAACAGCCGGTGCGGCCACATGGTAGTTCATTCCGTCCCAGTGTGAGACTTCACCACAGTCCACTGCCCACGAGGAGAGTAGTCATTCAAAAGGAAAGATCACAGGTTTCTTCTCTGACAAGTGCTGTGTCCCCTGGAAGCCATACTATACTATCCCATGGCCTGTCCCATCAGTGGCTGCAGAATCAGTGGTGCAGGCCCAGTGACCCCACGCTCCAGGGGTGGAACCCAGCTCAGGGATGGACTTGTCACTCACACAGAACGGCAGTGGTTGTGGTGTGGATGCTGGGTAATGAGCCTTGTTGTGTTTCCTATCAAGGTGTGCATCTTAGCAAGAGCTGACTCTGGTAGAGGTCGTCGGTCTCAGGTCCTCGGTCTCTTGCTAGTTTATCCTAGGGACAGCATTCCAGGCAAGCAGCCCGTTGAATAGGGGTCTGTGTCATGTGAGGTTTTGGTACCCAGGGGAGCACTGGTGTATGTAGATGCCTATTTCTGTACATATATGTGCACAAGCTTTGTCTAGCCTTAGTTGTCCTGAGTGCAGAGCTTTAGACAAAGATTTGCATGCAGATGGTTAATTTAAAAAGTGATTCTAGGCAGCAGGAGGGAAGGATGCAGGGAGTGAATAAGGGAAGGAAAGCAAGTCAGTAAAGGGGGTTGTTACTGAGCTGAACACTGGGTGGGCAACGGGTGCTCCATCCCATGGAATCTTCTGAGGAGCTTAGCGGGTGCACCTCAGAAATCTCTGCACAAGCCAAGCAGAGGAACACATTGGCCCACCAGCTCCCACCGGGCACTGGCCAAGGTCACCCCAAGGACCCTAACTCATCTGCTCCTTCTGGTCCCACACCAGGGCCTCAGAGAAGCTGCAGGGCAGAAAGGGAAGAGGATGAGGTGCAGGGCACGGTGAGGCATTGTTGGGCCACCCCGGAATGCTGCTGGCCTGAGGCTGCATTGGACTGGTCATCTCCCGGGTGCCTGAAATCGCTGAGCTGAGAAGGTTTCTGGAAGCCCCCAGAGGGTGTCCTGCATGGGCCTAAATGTAAGTGGTGTGTGGTCACTGTGATTTGCGGGTTGGTTCATTTCATCGTTATATCTGGCCCTGATTCAAGGCTGCAGATTAGCTCAAGAGAAACACCCTGCACCTCTCCTGGTCTGCACGAGGCCGTTGTTTCCTGGTGGGACTCTGCCCTCCATGTTTCCAGAGCTCTCTTAGAGGTCTGCTCTTAGTCTTGGCCTAAAATAGAAAGGGTCTTTTTCCTCGATGCTTTTTAAAAGTCGAAGGATAATTTACATATCGTGAAATACACAGATTTTAAGCATTTAGTTCTATTAGTTTTGATAAATGCATATAACTGTGTAACCCACACCCCCAGCAAGATAGGGAATATTCCCATCTTCCCAGAAGTATCTTTGTATCGGTTCCCAATCAATCCTTCCACCGCCAACTCCAGAAGCAATCACTGATTTGATTTCTATCCCTCTCTGTTTTCTCATATTAAAAACTCCATCCCAATGGGATCATCTGATGTGTACTATTTTGCATGTGGCTTCTTTCCCTCGACATAACGTTCTGGACATTCAGACGTACGTTGTTTCATGTCTCGGATTTTTGCACCTTTTTATTGTCATGTAGTATTCTACCGTATGAATCTACCACTGCCTGTTTACCCGTCCTTCCATTTATAGATTGCTAGCAGTGGTTTTCAATTTGTAGCTGCTGCTATGAACAGTCATTTCTGGGGACATGTGTTTTCATTTCTCTTGGCTAAATACCTCGGAGACGGCCGGGTCATGGATAGCCGTGTGTTTGACTATACAGCAAAAGTGGTTGTAACATTGTGCACGCCCACCAGCAACGTATCAGAGCTCTGGTAGCTCCACAGCCTTGCCAATATCTGATGATTTCAGTCTTTTTATTTATTCATTTTGGTGGGGATGTACCAACATTTCATCGTGGTTTTCGTTTACATTTCCCCGATGACCAATAATGTTAAGTACTACTTCAAGTGCTTATTGGTCATTTGAATATTTTCTTTGGTCAATGTCTGTTCACATCTTTTGCTCATTTTTTATTGGGTTGTTTCTCTTTTTATTATTGAGTTCTATGAATTCTTTACATATTCCAGAATCAAGTCCTTCATCAGATATATGTGTTACAGATGTTCCCTCCCAATTTGTGGCTTGCCTATTCATTTTCTTAACAGCATCGACTGCCAAGCAGAAATGTAACATTTTGACTTTGTTCAGTAATTGTTTTTCTCTTTGATGTTTAGTGCTTTCTGTGTCCTCTCTAAATCATCTTTGCCTATTCCAAAGGTCATAAAGATGTATTCGTAAGTTTTCTTAGAGGAGCTTTGTAGTTTTATGAGGCATGTGGTGGATTGTTCTGGATAGCCTATGCCAATTTATACTTTTTACCAAGAAGAGTTGGTAGTCAGTACTTTTTACGACCTCTGAACACTGATGGAGACATTACTTTGCAGGCTGATGAGTCATAGGGACCTTTGAAAGTCCCGACTACATTCCCCCTGTTCACATCAAGCTCTGCCCCCGAAGTGGTATGTGATTTGGGTCAGGGATGGAAAAATAGTTTCTGTATATGTTCCTTGCATTTACTTTGGTTGATGCTGCCCCCAGCCTCCATGTGCCTGTTACCATACACAGGGTCACTCTGACTTATGTTAAATGCCTGTGTTGACACTTCTTGTCTTAAATGAATGGGCTTTTTATTTAACTGTTGCTGCTGCATTTGTGGGGGCCGCCAGGTCATTAAAATGATGTTTGTTTGAATTTGGCAGAATGAAAAATTGCACTTATATTTCTTTTTTTTTTTGTTCCCAAGGCTATTCTCTCCGGTAACCTCTAACAATACTCTTTTGATTTTATGAAGACATCTTTACAGAAAAGAATGAAAGGCGGTCGAGGTTCATGGTGTGTTCTGGGCGTTGTGGGTGTGGGGTGCCCCTCTCTTCTTCAGTGCCTGCAAGTGAAGCTGTGAAGAGGCCCTCCTGGGTCATACAGTCAAATTGGGAATGGAACTATGTCTTCTGAAATTGCATGTTAATCGCGCAAATTGTCACTGCATACCAGCCAGCCATAAATTCACACATTCGGGCAGTGTCCGAACATTTGGGTCTCAGGGAAAGAGCGCTGGAATTAGAAGTTTTGGGTTATATTCTGGGACCTGTCACTTGCTATCAATATGATTTTCAGTGTATCATATGACTGCCATAGTTAGGCCTTCCCATCTGTAGATAGAAACAATAAGAGCCAGCAAGTAAGTAAGAACAGGCTAAGTTCTCCTGAAGTAGCAATATGACTCCAAATCTTTGTAGCATAGTGATAAAGCCTAATTTTTTTTTTTTGAGCAACATTTTATTTCATTTCAACGGATCTCATGTTGGTCTTCAGTGCCTCTCTTCCACCTGGTGACTCAGAGATCTAAGAGTTCTTCCTCTTCTTCTTGCCTCCTCACCAAGGGGCTTCCAAAGTCACCATGCCAGAGGAAAGTGGGAGACAGAGGAAGCACAGTGTCCGTGAAGGGGCTTGACTTGGAAGGGACATCCATCATCTCCGCTCACCGTCTCTGTGAGCAAGTCACATGGTCCCTCAACAGGGGAGGCTGGGAAACGCAAGGGAGCGCATGCAGTTTGGGGAGCACTTTCTGTCTGCACCCTGTGTGTCTCATAGATGTCCTGCGATGCTCAGAGGTGATAACAGATGAGATCGCATTATAAATAATTTACCGTATTTATAACGGGATTATACTTCCCTGTATCCCATTCAAGGTGTGCTGACTGGGAAGTGTGGGCTGGTGTTCGTGCACCCTTACCAGCTTTTCACTGCTGCCGGCCTTTGAAGTAGAGGCGATGACCGTGACCCTTTTTGAAGGCTGCTTGGCAGATGGACTCTTCATTCTTTACCTTTTCTTCACCTTTTTGCACCTCAACACAAGGCTGGTCCAACGTTGCTTGATTAGTTTAACAGAGTGCAAACCCGTTGGAAGGAGCGGAAGATTTGAATTATAGAAGGGTTTTGGAGGAAACACAGGGGGCCCATAGAAATTTGAGCTGGCTGCTTACAAGCCTGCCAGCGCTGCCGTCACGACTGACCGTGGAGACGCCTCTGTACCAAGCAGCTGTCATTTGCATGTGAACCGTGGCGTGAGCCTGACTCCCAGCGATCTTGTGTGTGTTACTGAGTCCTTCAACCACTGCTCTGAGGCAGGACAAAGGCAGGCTTCAGTGCGGCCCAAGCCAAATTATTGTAATTTTGGAATGAGTAGAATCTGAAATAATGCGGTTTTATTTGAGTTTGCCCTGGAGGTTTCTATGTAGTATTGGGCGAGGAAAACAAATATTTGTTCTATTTGAAAAACATACAACTTCCATTGTGTTCAAAGTGGAGTTGGAAAACAAGCCTGTGAAACAGCTTCATGGTACAATGGCACTTGTTCTGTTGCTAATTTCATCAAGGCCTTTTAAGAAAAGACAGGGGTTGTTTTCCCCCTCACTGTTTGGCTCATTTAATGTTGAACTCCCGGCTCATACACATAAATGCAAAGTCGCCCTCTTTGTTACTAACTTCTTGTTGATATTCTAAAGCTCTGAATCGCGGATTCTGAGGGTGATGTGTGTACTCAGAGTCTTTTCCAGGCCTGGTGATCCATATCAGCGGTCACATACATGCCCTTAACCTAGAGAAGTCTCCTCCGTAGACCCATTATAAATCTTGCTCTTGTTTTCTTTTTGCTTCAAATCTGTGGAAAACACTGCCCGTGGAACACGTGTCCTCAGATTTGGAATGAGAGGGGTATTGAACTTCTTCCTGCCCTGGTATCCATTCCCCCTCCAAGGTGACATTTACTGACATTATGTGCAATAACAGTGAGACTTTCAGCTGAGACGCCCTGCCCTCTCTTGGCCAAGATATGACCACATGACCAAGCTAAGCCAATCAGAATTTTTCTCCTGGGTATCTGCATATTGACTTCGAGGATGGAAGCTGTTAGAATGGATTCTTCTCGACAATTGCACCCTAAAGAGATTGACATTTCCTGCAGCTGTGACTTCTGAAGCCTCTCTGATTCTTCCCTTTTGGATACATGGTATTTTATCTTCCTCTTCAGTTCTGTGTGCTCTCTCGTATCTTTCCAATAATTTCTCTTTTTGCTTAGATTGATTGCGATTAGTTTCTATTACCTGCAAGCAAGAATCCCGTTTTAGTATAGTTGCTTCAAAGATAAACTCAAAATGCATTGATGTGAAGCCTGAAAGGTTGGCCAAACTTTTTTATTACATTACAGTTTCATCTATTAAAAGTAGTCAGAAGAACCATTATCTGAAGATTAAAAGTATTTTTGTCCCCTGGATAAGTCCCGTGGTGCTAATATTTAAAGTAGAAAGAATCCTCTTCTTTTTTTAAAGGATTTTATTTATTTTTTAGAGAGAGGAGAAGAGGGGGAGGGAAAGAGGGAAAGAAACATCAATTGGTTGCCTCTCACACGCCCCCCACTAAGGACCTGGCCCACAACCCTGGCAAGTGCCCTGACCGGAATCAAACAGGCAACCTCTCGGTTCTTAGGCTGGCGCTCAGTCCTCTCAGCCACACTCGCCAGGGCAAGCATCCTCTTCTTTGTGGACTTGTAGATTCAATCTCTCAATTCACATTGCCCCTGTGTGTCTCACAGGCACCTCCTCCCAAATTGTCCAAAACAAGACTCAATTTTCCCCAAACTTGTTCCCCAGGGAGCCAAACAGAGGAGCGTTTGGTGTCAAAAATGGGCTCTTAATGTCATTCCGTTGCAGATTTTCACCTGGCATCCTTACCAGAAAGTTGGCTTCCAATAGAACAATTTCTAATGGTATTTTTTCCAGAAGCTTCTATCATTGTTCTTCATTATAATTACATTATTCAATTTGGAAAATAGAGAAGAAAAAAGTCACGTGTAATCCTGGCACTCAAAAGTGAGCTCCTGTTGACATGTGGGTGGGGCCCCTCTCCTCTGGGTTTTAACGTGGTGTCGCTGATAGCACAGATGGGGTTTTAGTCTTTATTGTCACTTAACATTATACAATAAGCAATCTCTGCACGGCTAAATAAGCTGCCTAGCCTTCTTCTAAGGGGCTGCATGTTGCTCTATTAGGTGGCTACTCTATATGTACTCAGTCACTTCCCCCTTCTGGATATTTAGACAGATTGAGTAAATATAGCGTGCTCAGACTTTATACCTATACTCATCGTGGTGGAAGAACGATCCAGGCAGCTCCAAGAGGTGCCTCGGTGGGGGACTGACAAAGCACTTGCTGTTCATTTGGTCCTTTTGCTCCTGGCGACCGGGTTGCTTAGGCGCAGTTGCTTATCACAGCACCAACATCTGCAGTGACGAACAAGCAGTGGGAGACTTTTAACATCCCAATCCGATGCTTTCCCCGAACCTTTGACAGAACAATAGATTATTTTACCCCTAGCCTTGAGAGTTGGTAACATTTTATTAATTTGTATTTAATTTCTCCCTTCGAGTTTATTGGGTTTAAGCTTTGGATCTCAGTCTTTTTGGACCGACTTCCGCTCCTTCCCCTGCATTGCAGCAGAAAGCGGTTGTGTTTGGGTTTCCACTCTGGGAGGGCAGTCCTCGCTCTGAACCGTTTTCATTTATTTTATTTTAAAATTACAAAGGCATTTCCAGTTATATTTGGTTTTGCAATTCATTCCTCCCTCTGTTTCACAAAACCCATAAAACCCACATTGTCTAAAAGTGCTGCGCTGAGCAAAATGGACTCAGCCCTCCTTGGAGAGCAGAGAAGGACGGAGCCAGGACGTGAGAGAAACGTTTCCAGGGAGACTGTCTCTTTCCTGGAATTGGTTTCAGTCAAAGGCTGCTGACCCCGTGGTGCGACTTCATGCGGGGTTGCTGACCTTGGACCCCACTTGAACGCGACTCTGGATGCGACAGAGGCATCTGCCCATGTTGTATCTTGGTCCTCTCTGCTCTCAAGTCTTCAGTCCCCCCACTCCTGCTGGTCTGGCTTCTGCCACTATTTTTTAAGGACCGGAGCCATAAAAAACCAACGCTTTGGATTTCTGAGTGAACGTTTCCAATGCTGAACTTGGTGGCTTCCTGTCACAGGAGCACGGGCTCGTTGAATTCTAATTGTTCTGCAGTGCGGGTCTTTCTTTGCTGGCCACATTAAACACCCTCCTCCCCTTCTACTGCACTATGTGATCTCCCACGCTAAGAATCTGCAAATTCTTTGAACAGTTTATTTTCAGCAGCGTATCACTGGCCTTTTATTTCCAAGTCTGAGGAAAACCAAGTGGAAAGTGTGGGTTTCGGGGAGATTCCCCCCTCCCCCCACACACCGTCTGCCCTCATATTGGATTGAGGACTGCGATAGATGGAAGTCAGACAGAGAACTTTCTCAGGCAGGCCCTTCCTCCTGGTAGGCAGATTCACTTTAAATGTCGGAGCCCTACTTCCCATGTGAAATGACAGAGAGTAGCCTCCGGCTACCATGCCAATGGCAGTTGTGGCCCCCACCCAAGACTTGGGAGGAAAGTTTGAGAGAATCTGAGCCTAGCCCCCTCCACAGAGACCACTTCACAATCTTCCCTGCCACCCTCCACCCCCCCTTCCCTGCCAGATTTAGAGGGGAATGGGTGAGAAGGGGGGAGATAATATCTAGTGGGCATAGAGCTTACAACTCTGACATTCTTGCGCTGGAAAATGTGTCCATTCCTAGTGGGACCTTAGGTAACAAATGTGCATGTTGCTTTTTGGAGGCACCTTTGCAGCTGAGCACCCCTCTCCAGTCCCCACCATTTCATGTTACTTCTGGTGGTCCCTTACCCTGCACTTGTTAATTTTGCACAAGCCTGTCTTCTCTGCTGAACTCAGAACTAGTTGAGGGTTGAGAGACATCTTGATCAGCTAATGTTTGTTGAGTGAATAAGTAAACGAGTCATTGCTGAGCGACTCCCAGGGGCTCTATGCTAAGAGTTGGAGCAGTGACTTCCTAGTTGGAATTGAGGAGGTTCACAGAGAGTCTGTGGGCCTTTTTTCTTTCTACCCGTTTTATGAGTTTCCTGGGGCTGCCGTACCAAATTACCGCAAGCAGAGTTGTGCAGAAGGGATCGGGTTTGGGAGGGTTACAGTCTCCATCTGAAAGACCAAGCCTTCGGTTAAACTGGAGTTTTGTTATGCCGAGTAGATGGTCAAAGACCAAATGGCCTCATGCTCCTCCCTCCAGTCCCTCCCGCTGTTCCTCACCAGGAAGGGGCGGGGGACGGGACATCTTTGACTTTCCTCCATCTGTGTTTCCAGTCGGTGCTGCTTGTTCCAACACAGAGCAGCCTCCCCGAGGACCAGGGCTAAGCATCCGTTCAGTTGCTAATTTCAGGTTTCCCTGGTCTTGGAAGGTAGAGAGTGCCCATGAAATCTTTTGAAGACCGAAATGGTATAAAGAAGCAGTTACCTTGGGACACATCTAACTAACGGATGCACAAAATAAATCGAGATAAAGCACAGATGCTCAGACACGCTTCAGGGCTCTGGCAGGCACCTGGATACTGGGATGCTGGGTTGTGGTGACGGGAGGAGCAGGACGGGCCACTCTGGCTGCTCCGGGTGCACGCCGCCTCTCCAGCAGCTCCCTGCAAACAAATGCTGAACGCCATTTTTGCTTGTCATCTTTTCTTTATTTGGAAACATGAAAATTCTCTTCAGATTTCGTTTGGGTGGTGAAAACAGATACTGATGTAGGTCTTTTGTAGAAGCGAAGTGGTGTGTAAATTGAACGTGATAGGAGACGATTTCAGGGGGTGAATATAATGCAGTATACAAATGACACAGAGTTGCACCCCTGAAACTTATATAATTTTATTAACTAACGTCACTCCAATAAATTCAATAAAAATTGAAAAGAAAAGCAAGGATACTTGTCTTTGGGAATATGCAACTGGAAAAAAAATGCCTTCTTAACAATGCATTACTTTGGAGCATTTTACTGATTATTTACATTGAAACAGTTTTGAAAATGTCTTTTTTTTTTTTACTTCGGTCAGTATTTGAACTGTCCTAAGTTTGACGAGAGAATAATGTTCTTCCCTTTTTTAAAGATGGTCCTGATTTGGTTGGTGTCAGATCAAGGTCCTTTCAGCAGGGAAGAGGTAAGCACACCCCGGATGCAAGGCGGGCAACTTTGGAGAAGCTGTCATCTTTTATTTGTTTCTCTCTTCACTTTACTCAGTGATTGTTGTTTGGCTTAAGTCAGGTCCCGACAGCACAGCATCAACCATTAAATGGGTTTTCAAAGGCTCGGTTCGCAAAGGAGTCGCTGGAGCCACCTGGGGCCTGAGCTAGGAATAAACAGGCCTGGGTCTGCCATCCCACTGTCTCTTAAGAATCTGGGCGTTGGTTCCTGAGACCGTAAAGGGAGAAGGCAGAACTGAGCGAAATCGCAAGACAAGACTTCTGGCCCTCTCAAACCAGTGAGTGACTTCGGATAGGTCATTGCAACTTCTCTTAGCTTCACGGTTCCCAGCTCATATTGGTCTAAAACTATCAACCCTTGTCGCGTTCTGAAAACCTAATGCTTCCGGGGACCCTAGACTCATTTCCAGCTCTAGAATTCAGTTTCTATAGTTGATATCTTTATCTAAATAACTTACACAACTAGTTTGGAGGTAGTGGATCGGTAATCTACAAAGTTACCCATCATTCTCTGTGCCTCCAGTTCTTCTCCCAAAGCAGAATTTTTTTTTTTTTTTAGATTACAACTTAGAACTCCAAGTGGCTCTAGGGGAGGAAAAATCTTGGGCATCCTCACCCAGGTCTTAGCTAATTCCATCTCTCTGCCTGGGTCTTTCATGCCTGAGATGGTTTTTCTTAAACAGGAAGTTGTCTAAAGCTTGAGTGGGACGGTAACTGTATTAATCAGCATACTTCATGCTAACAGTAGTCCACGTCTCATGGACTTCACGTAATAAAATTGTACGGACGTTATGCTCACACAGAGTATAGGGTGGGTGTCTCTGGTCTGGAGGCTGTACTGGGGTAGAGAGAGAGAGAGAAAGAGAGAAGAAGGCACTAGAGATTCTGTGGTCCTAACCAGACTGTGAACGGTGGAGAATGCAGTCTTCCTGTGTGTCCAGGAAGGGGAAACGGGTTTGGTGAACCTGTGGTATGACCTCTGCCACAGTAATTCTACTTTCTACTTTGGAAGGGTGAAGAGACCAAGGTCAAAGGATTACCCTTAGCCCTCATGGTGTTGCTGAGTTGATCTCAGAAAAATATTTGTAACTTCCATTGCACTCCTGAAGGCACTGATCCAAGCTGGCCTTGTCATCAGTCTTTACCACGAACTGCACTCTTTATCGGAAGAGTATGGTTTTACTCCTTAGTTGGCGTCGTGTGCTCCCAGTGCCTCATGAGAATAAGATGGGAAAGAATTTGGGTGACTGACAGCCTCTACTCACTGAGGCTCAGACTTCCTTGTGAAAGGGCATCCAACCACCTCTTAAGAGGTTGGAAGGGTAATCGTCATGAAAATAGCCAACAACAATTAAGTGCCTACTGTATACTTAGCACCATGGTACCCATGCTTTAGATCTACCTTATTTAATCCTCTCATTTAGTCTTCAAGTCTTACTTTGACCAACTGACTTGGAAATGGACTAATTTCAAGGGATGGAGTTGTAAGTGATTTGGAGGAAAAAAACAACTTTCATACCTTTTAAAGAGACCTACTTAAGAACAACAGTCATTTGGCTGGTTACTTCTGATGGGTTGGTGAAAACATCAGGCATGTGACCATAGAGTCCCACCTCAGGTGGCTTGGTGGGGGCCTGGGGCTGGCCTGCCCTCCCTCTTGCAGGCAGATGGGGTTGCCCAACTGCTCTTCATTTTCATGGTTGCCTGCTCAGCCGGAAAGCTTGCAGGCAGGATGTTGGAGGGATCTCCATGCTCACCTAAGTGGTCAGAAGGATCTGTCAAAAATGGGGAGTGTTGGTATCCTCTTGGGGCCTCGTGGTTAAGGAGGTCCGCTTTGGGAGATCCTGATGGAACAGTAACTCCAGTGGCCGGGAAGGGTGGTATCAATGGGCCCAGGCACTTTCATAGATGAAGTTAGCATCTCCAAGCCTCTTCCCTCTCCAGAAGGAGTGGCTGGACCTGTCCCTTGCCCGGCAAATATGTGGGATCAGTATGCATCCCTCAGAGTCATCCTCTGTAAAGGCATGTGGTTGGAGGACCCAAGTCCTTCCTTCTCCCTCCCACGGCTCTATGGATGACCACGATGACGGATTTCGCAGGGACTTCATTGGGGGCTGGCGTAGGGTGCAGGTCATCAAGCTGTGGGAATGGACACCTAGTGTTTAGACCACAGGCACCGCCAGAACAAAGGATGTTTTTCTTTGGGATGGGTACTCAAATAGTTTTAGGAGAGGTTTTCACAGGAACTTTATGTCACCAAGACAAAGGGAGACGTTTCTAGCGATGCCAAAGCCCATGCTGTGCACAGGTGAGGTCAGGGTGTGGGCCAAGAGCTGCATTCACTACAGCCTTTGTTTTAGGGCGTCATCAGGATTTCTGATGAAAATGGGCTAAGGCAAACAAGCTTTAAGGTGTGAGATCATAGCTTTTAGCTCCTGTAATAGAGAGTGAAATTTTTCTTGGTTCCATTCAACTGTCCAAGGGAAGAAGGGAAAAGGCGACTTGGCGAACACTTTGAAGTCTTTAGAGGCGAATGTGGCTGGTTTGAGTGGACATGATTTACTGCCTACGTACACCCTCCCCAGGGCCTTTTCTCTGGACTCCATGAATTTGGCCACGGTGGCTTCATGGTGGAGCCACAAAGGAGGTGAGCTCCATCTCCTATCTTTTCCTGAAGCACCGAGCTGCTGGGCTGGGGACCGTGAAAGTCCAATAGATGCTTGGACTGGACAAGATGAAAGCCGCACTGGAGCAATCAATACTTGCCCTCTCTTAAAGAAGGGAGTTGGTGCATGTCCCTGACCTTTCGGGAACGTGCACTCTGTGAGAATGACATAGACCTTCCCCTTTGCTCTCTGATCACCAGGTACTGTCCTTGGTCTCAGCCCTCATGTGCCTGTGCTCTGCTACCACCAAGGCCCCCACCCCCTGCTCCCGTCCCCAGTATATGTCCCAGGCCTGATAGTTACCATAGTTACCGGTTGATCAAATAGAGCCACCAAACAACTATATAGTTATCAGTAAGGTGGTTTGATGTGAAAGCCCTTCTTTAAATAGCCATAATAGCCATAAACTGCAGGAGACAGGCTAAGGACGATCACACAATTTATTATCGGAAGAATCTCTTATCTTCCTGAGAGAGGCCCTCTCTTTATCACCGTTGGGCTGATTACATTTCCATGGTTAAAATTTCATTACGGCCTGTGTTTTGCTCAGAGCCGAAGCCTGTTAGCTGGGAGCTCCTTTGGGGAATTTAATTTTATTAATACTTTACGGTTAGTGGCCTTTAATTAATGTTAAATGAAAATGGGATTCTAAAACCATTATGGAGAACTTTTCACTTGGGTGTCAAAATAATTTATAGTGATTAATAAGTTCTAATTGACTATCACCAGAGATCCTTTGAATGGCATTTTGACTTTAAGGCATTGACTGGAATATGTTTATGATTTAAAAAAAAAAATGTGTCCCTGGGAAAAATTTCTATCTGATCTTACCAGTGAGAAATGTCACACTTCTGTGAAACAACTGGTGTGTCCTTGAGGGGTGGTTGCTGGAACAGCATATAAGAGCTGTGTTGGTGGCCTGCCTGTGTCATTATGGGATGCATTACGACATGTGTGAATCGGCTTTATTTATCCATCCTTTTCCCTTCTCCCACCCACTCAGACAGACACACACACTCACACACACCCACACACACGCCTATTCTGAAAAATGTGCAGTGTAAACAAACCGAGGCTGACGTGGGGGGAGCTCCGCGTGTGTCAGAGGGCACGTGCCGTGTGCAGGCGTTGTCTCATTTACTTCTCACAGTGGCTTCACGGGGAGGTGTTCTTGTGCTCCCCATGGTATTGGAAAGGAGATCAGGGCTTACAGTGGTTGATGGCTTGCCCCAAGTCCTCAGCTGCTAAGTGACAGCGTGGGCTTTAAATGGGGGATGGTCAGAATTCAGAAACAGTCTACTTCTGTGTTTCATGGATAAGCAGATAAAATTTCACACACCCCCCCGTTTTCCTGCCAGCCAGGATCATGGTGGTCTGGGATTCAGGACAGTCTCCACCTCCATGAGGACACACGGCAGGGCAGGGGATCAGCGCAGGAGCCCTGTGGAACATAATGGGCAAGCTTGATGGAGGGCGACGCCACCGAGGCACCCTGGGCCGGTGGTCTCTCTGGTGGTCGTCCCTCCCTACCCTGTACTCCTGGGCTAGTAGCTTTAGGGGATGAGACGTCAACGGCTGGCAGAGGCTTTGTTTGGAAAAGATAGCAATCTTGACTGCATGCTTTGTCATAAACTTTGTTCAACGTCTTCACTGTGATGCTCTCCTTTCCATATTTGCATGTAGTGTGTTAGAAAGGGGTAGGTCCTGACTGGGGCAGCCCAGTTGGTGGGGTGTCTTCCCACAAAGCAAAAGGGCACCGGTTTGATTTCTGGTCAGGGCACATGCCTGGGTGATGGGTTCGTCCCCAGGCTGGGTGCGTACTAGAGGCCACTGATGGCCTAGGCTAGTTTTTCTCTCACATGATGTTTCTCCCCCTCTAAAAATAAATAAACAAAACCTTAAAAAAAAAGAAATGGGTCTGAAACATCACCCAGGAGAGGGAAGTTGAGTCAGTTCTGACTTATCCTTTCCTAGACTATCCAGTGCCAATTAACCCAGCCCACCTTGCCCCTGTCCCTGCGTGCTCTGGGGCACTGGGTTCCTCTCCACCTTCACTGCAGGTTCCTTTGTCTCTGAGGGACACAGACTTCTTTGCTAGAGACCCGAAGCCAAGCACAGCCAGGACACTGAATGGTAATACAAGAGAAAACAAGCTACTGTTTAGAGCAGCTTCTAGGTGCCAGGCACAGAGATCAGCATTGCACATCCCTTATCTCAGTTGGTCCTCACAGCAAGCTGTCGCTCCTAGATCAGTTTCTCCCGCTAAAACGACGTGAAGACCTCTGCGCCTATATGCACGCATGTGTGCACAGATGCACGCATGCACAGACGCACACGTGGATGCACACGTGCATGGATGCACACACGCACACACGGATGCACACATATACAGACGCACACATGCGCAGCCGGTGTGCGTGTTGATCATGAAGCTTCAGATCTGAATCTGCCTCTCTCCGGGATTCCGGGCAGTAGAGAGCTGGATGGTGACAACAATGCCACTAACGCCCCGGAGCTGGGAGGTCCGTAGGCAGGCTCGTTATGCTGCTCTCGCCTGGTCCCCAGCCTGTCCCCAGAGCTGAGTGAGACAGTGTGGTCACTCTGTGATGCCTATGTGGGGATTGGACCTCTGGTCACTGTCGTCATTCTCCATCCCTTTGTGCTTATTGCACCCACGTCTGTCTCTGCTAGCATCTCCTGCCACCTGGAAGGACAGATCACGTTCCCTTGGCTCACCAAGGTGTCCTCAAGGCTGGCTGCATCTTTTTTCCCTTGTCAAATTTTTTTTGTCAGTTACAGTTTACATTCAGTATTATTTTGGGTTAGTTTCAGGAGTCCAGAATAGTGGTTAGACAGACTTGTACTCCCCATGGCTGCGCAGTGGGTCCTGGCTGGCCACTGGGATGGTCTGCTGAGTGAGTGACCGTGTGAGTGTAGGAGGAGGGGACAGTTTTGTCCCTGGGACAGCCTTGGTTGGGGTGCTTGCTCATCCCTTCTGGGTGTCTGTCACATGCTCTAGATCAGCTGACACTCTCTCATTCCTGTGACTGATGTAGGAAAACGAGACAACCCAGTTATTCGCGAAGAGTAATCTAAAGAGATGGGTCTTTCCGTGTGCCACAGTTGGACACAACTCGCACTCACATTGTATCTGCCAGGATGTAGGAGCTGCTGAACTTCAGAGCTGAGAGAAGTCAACGTCTCCATAACAACTGCCTGCCTCATTGATCGAGCTTTATGATGGGCCCTCCTGGAGAGGCCTTGTGATCAGAAATGGCTTTCTCTCGGGTCCTGAGGATGGGCGTCTGCTGTGACAGCTCACCTTTTGACATTCCTGCCCTCTCTGCTGTGCGCCCTCAGCCTGCCTGACTTTCTTTTCCTGTGTGTGTGCACATGTGTGGCTGTCTCTGAGTACGTGTCTCAGTGTCTACATGTGCGTGTTTGTCTGTGCATGTGAAAATCTGTGAGTGTTGGGTGTGTGTCTATGTGTGCACAAGTTAATATGTATATGGGTGTGTATCCATGATTGTGCGCATGACTTGTGTGGAACTGTACCAGGGTGTGCACATGTGTGTGCATGTGTGTGTCTGTATACATGAATGTGGGTATGTGTGTCAGTGTGTATACACACATGGCTGTGTTTGGGTGTGTATTTGTCACTGTGTGTGTGCATGTGCCTGTGTGTATACAGGTGAGTGTGTGTTTGCATATGTATTCATGGTTGTGCACATGACAGTGTTTGTGGAAGAGTATGCATCAGTGTGTGCACATGTATACCTATATATCTGAGTGTGTGTACATACATGGTAGTATATACATGGGCAAGTAGTGTGCACGTGTGTGTATATACATGAGTGTGGATGAGTGCCAGTGTGTGTGCACACATGGGTGCATGTGTGAGAGAGTATCAGTGTGTGCACGTGTGTGTGCACACAAGTGTGGCTGTGTCAGTGTATATACACACATGGCTGTATGTTTGTGGGCGTGTTTGTCAGTGTGTGTACACATGTCTCTATGTGAGTGCGTGTCTGTGTGTGCTTGAGGGACCCCAGTCCCCCGCTCAGGCCACCCCCACCATGAGGGAGAAGATGGCGGCCTTGCGCTCCCCACCTCTCTGCATGTTGATAGGATCACTTGGGCTTCCCAAGTCTGGCAGGAGACGCAGAATTAAACACAGACGCTCTGGTGCCAAAACAAAGCCGTGGAAAGATCTGCAGCCCCCGTTCCCTAACTTGCAGCCTATCAAACTGGGAACAAGCCTGGCTTTGTTTGATTTCCTGCACTGAACGAGAGCAGAGCAGTCTGGAGCCACACTGGTTCTGATAGAAGAGCTGACTCTAAGCCAGGGAATTTAAAATTGCTGAAACCCAAGGCAGAAGGGAGACAGCAAGATGTGATGGGAAGGGGGAAAAAGCCTATATGAGGGGAAAAAAGACATTCCTACCCTGAGTTAGGAATGAAGGCCAAGCGGCAGCCCGGTTTTTGAGAAATGTAGACTCACAAAGAGGAAAAAGGTGGGGAGGCAAAGAACCCAGGCGGGGGTCAGCGGCCTCCGATCTTGCTTTGTCCTGGAGCTGGGGCCGGCTGAGTGGGTGGTGCCTGCCATGAGAAGGGGCGGAAGGAGCCAGTCCTGTTGGAAGTGTGCTTATGTCCCAGAGTCATAGGGGACCAGTGTCCCCTTGGGGCCCTAACAGGTGGTGAGGTCTCTCCGTGTGCCCTGGGCTGCTTTGCTTTCTCATTATTTTACTCCCTGGAAACAAGTTTTTCTCTCTTATTTGGAACGCTGATCTTAAAGTGGCCTTACCTGAGTTTTCTGGTTTTATTTTAAGAATAGTGTTCCGCCCATATCAACCAGGTTGCGTTCTCACTGATGAGACTAAAGAGTTTTCTTTTCTTTTCCATCCCCATTTATCTGTTCCCAAGGGAATTTATGACAATAGTTCCCCAAACTGAGGTGGCCCGCCTCCAGGTCCGTTGTGGTGCGGAAGTAGAAGGGGATTGTGGGAGCCTCATTCAAGGCCATGGGAAGGGGTAAGAGGGAGAGTCGTTCCACTGCCAGGGTGCATGTCAGAGCCAGCCTGGCCCTGGAGCCTGGTAGGACTTGTCGACGGCTCATCATCAAGCCCTCGAAGGGCAGATGGTCTCCCCTGAAGCAGTGTCCCTGAGACCATGTGGGGCCCAGACTTGGTATCTGCTCTTGGACTAGGCCAGTGTCTCCCCAGGGCTCACCCAGCCAGGGACACTGGATCTCCCTGCTCTGCTCCAGCCGCTCCTCCACACTCACCCTCCTAGACTGGTCACCTCTGTGTAGGAGACCAGCCCTCCCCAGGAAGGGCCCTTCCTCAGTCTGGAGAGTTGTAGGATGTGTTTTTCTTTTTTTCTTCCAGCAGTGACCGCATCAACTGCTGACTTCATCACTGTTGACACTATTCTATCAGAATGCCCTAGAAGCCCTTAAAGCCAAATTTCTAATCTTCTCAGGTTCTTTTGCCAAGAAAACATTGGATTTTGAATCTCCCTTATTAGGCCCTGAAAAAGGAATTGGGAGACGTTGACACAGTAGAATACTCTGTGGACACTAAAAAGAATGGGGCAGATCTGTACGAAGGAAAGATGCCCAGCACATCATTCTGTCTCCTTTTACTCTGTTAAGTGAAGAAAAGCCAGCTGTGGAAGAGCACGGGGTGCTCGATCTCACGGTCATTACATAGTGTGTGTACGTCACCGGAGAGCCACACATCACACTGTTGACCGTAGTTCCTGGGGAGGTGGAGCTTGGGGACTTGCAATTTTTACTTATGTATCTCTGCTCTCTCTCTCAGTCATGAGCATGGACGATTTTTTTAAATTAAAAAATATCATTAGCTTGGAGGTACGTGTACTGTGAGTTCAAGGTGGTGGGAGCTCATGGCGAGGCCCTGTTTTCTTTTGTGGGAAGAACATGAGGATAAGAGTTTAGGAGCCTGGGTTTTTCTCTTTGCCAGGGGTCTTACGTCTTTTTTTTTTTTTTTTTGTGCCATGGACCATGTGACAGTCTGAGGAAGGCTTTGGATCTCTTTTCAGGGATCCAAACAATGCTTTAAATAAAATTGAAATTTGGCTTGAAATAAAATTATAAGCCAAATATATTGAAATATAGTTATCAAAATATAAACAAATTGTAATATAGTTATGCGTATGCTTCTTAAGTGATGTATTAAAATACAAGACCTAGCTCAAGGTCTGATTACGATAACGTAAAGTTAGCAACGAGCATAAGTGATATTCTGAGAAATCCGCAACAGTTGGATGCTACATGGAAGTGCACGTGGCCGCTGTTAGTGAGGGTCGTGTAGGCCAACACGACTCTGGTTTGCCGCCTTCCCTCACAAATGGAGAAAGTGCTAGGTTACAGTTAGAGGTAGTGGAAATAAAGATGTTAATTTTTCCCCATCCAGTATCGCTGATCCCTCTTTGAAGTGCCCTGGCTAAGAACCAGTGCCTTTAACCAGCAGTGAGATTTTGAACAACATTGCACCCCCCTCTCTGAGCTTCTGTCTCTGCATCTATGAAAATGAGGGGCTTCGTGATGGCAAATGTGTAGCATCTTCCATGTCAATTGTAATTGATTAATAGTGACTTAGTGAGGCTTGGCGCGGAGGTTACTGAGATCACCTCTGAGATCAACTGGAGAGGATTCTAGGAGCGATTGGTGATGTCTGCCCAGGGCACTAGATGGGAGAGATGGGAAAGCATGTATATATGTGGTGCACATTTTCATCCCTAGCCCAGATGAGCCTGCAGTCTCTTCCAGCTCCGATAGCCTAGTGAGTCTGAAGTGAATTATTCTCTTCTGACTCCAGTTAAAAGCATCCTGTCCAACAAAGTAACAGCAGCACAGGGATGGTGAGTCCTGCCTGAGAGTTTCGGCATGCGGCTCTGGCCCCTCTCTCCCCTGTAGACCAAGCCTTCTCATAGATTTTTCCTTAAATGAAATTGTAAGCCTTGCCTCTACTTTCAATGACAGAATGGTTACTGGGAACAGATTGTCTAGAAAGACAACAAGAATTAGTAAACACGGTCTTACAAATGAGCCATCTGGAGATTATTTACATAAGAAAAGAGGAAAGCCTTGGTATTTTCATGCTGTTTCATGCTGGGGTTTGTTTCTCTTGCAAGTAGCCACAGGGATGTATTTGTCTAGAACACACACCCGGCTTTTTAGCAGAGATTGCTGAAAGCATGAGAAAACAATGCTGATTGGGTTGGTTGTTTGGGGAATTGAAGAAGAGAGAGAGAGAGAGTAGGAGACTCGCACAAAAAAGTTTTTGAATGAATTTTAGCCTTCGGGGTTTCAAAATAGTAATGATGCCCTCATACCCTCGTCTTGTAAGTACACATTCTCCTCCAAGTGCCACATGAGAACAATTTTCCCATTCCAAGGTCAAATTTGGAGGCATGAAACCATCATGCAAATGTACAGGGACTGGCTGTGGAAAGAGTGACCCTTTGACCCCCAAAGAGCCCCCTGGGTGTCAGGCCAACTCTGCAGAACCTCTTAGCTCTCCCCTCTAGCTTGTCCCTTTTTCACTGTCCCCTTGGGAAGTACCCACTGAAAGTCCTCGCATACGAGGGATTTAGGCACAGAACCAACCTCTCCTCCCACCCACCCATCCACAGGAGTGGTCACCCGTGCAAGGAGGACCACACAGAGGACAGAAGGGGGGCAGGGAGGATTCCATGGCTGACGGAGCTCACTGAGCCCTCGAGCCCCATGTTGATGACACTGTGCAGGCCCAGGTGGCCTCTCCTGCCACACCCTCAAGGTGACAGCCTGGGTAAAAATAGCCCCACTGTGTCGGGACAAGCACTGTTTGGTCGATAAGCTACAAATTAATAAGACAACAGTTGGAGTGGCTTTACCGAAAGAGAGCTTTCTGCTCCTGGGCTGGGCTGGGCTGGGCTGGGCTGTCAGGTGTCTTTCATGTTTGCTCTGGAAATTGTATAGCTCAGGGCAGCGATTCTGATTCTTTACGGGGCAAGAAGAGGCAAGACCCAGAGTGCTGAGCAGCTCTGCTGCCCCGGGGGCTCCGGAGTCAGAACCAGCTGCGGAGGACAGGAAGTGGAGCCTGGAGAGCGAATGCAGCTGGAAGGCACCCAGCAATTCAGAGCCATCAGCATCAAAGGTAATTACCTGCTGACAGGTCTCTGATATGTACCTGGATGGGTGTGTGTGTGTGTGTGTGTGTGTGTGCGCGCGCGCATGCACACACACGTTGGTTAACTGTGTCTTTACAGGCAACTTGGGGGCATATTCCATCCCCCATACATGGGCCAGAGGGGGAAGGGCTCATAAATATAGATTCAGAACCCCGATCATCGCAATGTGAACAAATCTGCAGGCTGGGAAACGTGCAAGAGGCAAGGAACAGCAAAATCCGAGCTGCAGGAAGTTTCTGGGAGAGACAGACCCGGAGCAGCGCTCTGGGCCAGCGCCTGGTTCGGTGACGTTTCTGAAGTGGTCTGCACGAGAGAATGCAGTCAGTAGAGGGAAGGGAGTCACGAGCAGCAGAACAGCCAGTGTGGCTGGCAAACCCTGGCCAGGCTTTGGGGCTAAGGCCTCCCACGGCCCGTGCCCCTGTTTATGGACCCACTTTCCAGATGAGCACCCTGAGGCCGAGAGAGGGTATAAGTGGCCTCGGCTACACAGTCAGTGAGAGGGATGGTGGGATCGAACCCTACACAGCTGGACTCCAAAGTTATAACTTCAGCACAAGTGACCTTGACCTCATGGAAAGAACTGGGGGAGCAGAAGCCCCCAGCTCAGGCGCCTCAAGCTTCCACAACATTGGGGAAGTCACCAAGGGTTTTGCATGCTCTTCCCAATGTCATTATTATTACAACTGCCATGATGTATCACTACCAATCTGTGGAATAGGATGATAAGGTTGGGACAGTTTGAGTTTTTTCATCTCAAAAGGATATTTATGGGGCTCTGAAAGTGACTTCAGACGACAGGGAGATTGGATGGTCTTCGAGGTCAGCGATTCCAAACGCATGCCTGACAGTTCGCAGATGCTCACAGGCTGCGGTTGTTGCCTAGCACCCAGTGCTGTTGAAGCGCGCAACTTCACAAGCTGCTGTAGGTTAAGAAAGGCCTATAAATGAATTTGTTATTGTTATGCTGGCTACACATATTTGAAAACAGTCATAAATATGTGGAGGAGACGACAAGATTATTCAGAGCACAGACCATGCTCCCTGGGCAGGGGTGATTAGGAAGGTAGGTTTCCATCCAAAATGAGGGAAGAATGGATACTTTTCAGGTAGCACAAAGGTGTTTGTTCCTTTAGCCCCAAATGGAGCTCTTGACTTTCTGTATAATGCAACATTTTCCCATCCAGTATGACTCGTTCGAGAATGAAAGTTGAGCTCCCAGAAATGCTGGTCTAATTTGACCATGAAGGATGTCAGGCTGAGAGTCTTACTCTCAGGTGAAGTAATGGATACGTCTTGTCCCATCAAAGTCATCCTAGCGGGACGTGGCTTCAGAGTCAGGCAAGTGAAGTCAGAAGTTCAGGACCCTGTTTTCCACTTCCAATTCCTGTGACGGAGGGCCTCCTCTGGTTTCTTTCTGGAAATGTGATCTGGGCAGGAATGAAGGCCGCAGCTCCGCTGATGACATCGATGCTTTCTCTCCCCACCCTCCAGCTTCAGGAGCAGAATTGGCTCTGCTCAATTCGCCCTTGCTTTTTCGGCCCCGATGCCAGGAGCGGCAAATTCCTCAGGCACTTGGTAGGGTTTTATCTGATTGTCCCTCTGGGGAACTGACATAGTGTAACTCACTGCTGATGGAAAGGAAAGGTAATGTAATACCCATATTATGCTACTTTTCCACGGAGGCCCACAAGTAAGAATCATGCTTGTTATTCATCCATCTTTCTCTCCTTCCGAGGTTTGCGAAATGCAACCCGCCAGAACAAATCCGTGCGCTCTGTCATCGTTTTAGCACTCACGGCACTGGGATTTGCTAACATTCCTGGTATTTTTGACTTGAGTGCCAAATAGATTTGTTTTTCCTTCGAAATGAATTAGCTCTTCAATGCACAGATACAAAGACAGGCCATAGTTTATCTTCCTGCAGCTTGACATCAATATCTACCCGTGCAAGACAGAGGTGCTGCTGGTTTCCTCTCTCTCCTGCTATTGTGTGAACCGGAGTGAGATGGCAGTTTGAGTGGCAACTGTCTTCCATCGCAAGGACGATATTAACGCGTTTTGGTGAGCTCGCGGAGAGAGTGCAGGTGGCAAGGATTCAGCAATTATTGTGAGTAGACGCTAGTAGGCTTACAGTTCCAACTTGTTTTGGGGCTCAACTTCTGGAAGACAGCCCACAAAAATAGCAATTTACAGGGGGGAGAAAAGCAGGTCCTGAGGCATTTGGTTGGGGCAGACATTAGTTCCATTTAGGGCTTAAACCAGCCCACAGTTAATTGTAGGTCTCTCGCATTAGCTTGTAGGAGCAGTAAAAGCATGTAACTCGAGCTAATCTGATGGGCAAATGAACTGGGCACTTGTTGCCAAGTGAGACTGTGAAACAAAAGGACACATGTGTTTTCAGGAAAAAAAACAAAACCCAACACAACATAGTTTCAGCTGCTGCACACGTGAAACTCTGGAGAACTCTTTGGAAGTTTTGTCATTTTAGAAAAGGAGGCGCAGGGGATGGATGGTGGATGAACGTCAGGAGCCCCGCGCCTCTCGGTTGCCCGGGCAGTGAAGCACGCGGCCTGGAACAGTTTGGGGGGCAGCGTTCCGAGCAGCAGGCTCGCTTCACCTGATTGGCAAGGCCTTCTTTGGAAAGCCCTTCCGTATTCGTTTTCCCTGACGGCACATGACAACTGGCCCGGGCCCCTCCCCGTCAATTCTGATTGTATTGGTTGGGGATGGGGCCTGGGAATCTGCGTTTGACAAGTCCCCCCCGAGGAAGGCAGTGTGATGATTGCCATTTGGAGTAAGCACCCCTGATCCAGGGGTAGATGGGGCTTAAAGAAGGGGAGGGGGTGGTGGAGGTCGATGGACCTAACTGAAGCTTTCTGAGGGGGAAGTGATGCAAGGCCCCCTGGGAGGTGGCAGAAGGTACGCAGCGCTTTGCAATGGTGCCCTCTTGTTGGTCCTTGTTGTAGGGTGTGTGCCGGGGACTTAGTGCATTGGTGGTTTTCCTGATGCTGTTCATCCAGAAACCGACTTCCTCCGAGTGTCCACGCCACGTGGCCTTAAATCAGACTGTTCATTCCTGCTCCAGCACGCCCTCCAAAGGAGGCGACTCTTGACCTTCTTTTTTCTCTAGGTTTTATTTTGTGCTGGTTTCAGGTGTACAGCTCAGCGGTTAGATAATCACAGACTTCGCACAGGGTTCCCTCGATATTTCCAGTACCTCAACTGGCGCCATGCAGTTTCCTCAGTATTATTGACTGTATTGCCTACACTGTCCTTTGCACCCCTGTGACTGTTTTGTAACTACCCACAGTCCTTCTTAATCCCTCCACCTCTTTCACCCAGTCCCCCAGCCCCCTCCCCTCCGGCAGCCACCAGTTCGTTCTGTGTGTCTGTGGGTTCATTTCAATCTTGTTTGTTCATTTATTTTGTTCTTTAATTTCCACATGTATGTGACATCATATGGTGCTTGTCTTTCTCTGAGTGATTTACTTCACCGAAGCACAACCCTCTTTCTAAGATCCTGAACCTCACCTGAGGCTTTAGTGTGTTCTTCTCCTGGGTGGTGCTGTCCCCCTGGGGCCCCAGGTTTGAGTACCTGTTGGTAAGCTGCCTTTAGGTTAGTAAAAACCATCAGTTTAATGATTTAAGTCAGAAATTATTCATTTTGGCAAAAAATGTGTTCAACTGGTAGTCATTGTGCTTTGAATTTATTCTGCTAATTTAAACCAATTTTTTATGTAAAAGGTTGTACTAAAATTTGACCTTTTGTTTGTACTGTTAAGAGAAAAAAACTTTATAAGGTCAAATGCTCTTTTAGGACCAAAAATGTATAATTTGGGTTGACCTACAAGATTAGAATCTTCAAAAATTAGGAGCGGAAAAGTAAATAGAAATTCAAACATAAACTATTATATGTCTTGAAGATGCTAATTTTTAAAACATCAATGGGGCTCATCAGAAAGGACAGTACAAAGAGAAGGTAGTCTTGTCTGTTGCAGATTAAATATTAGCCCCACGTCCGAGAAACAATGGGTGTCGTTTTTATACTCTAGATGTCTATATGGAGAGTGGAACTTGAAGTGACTGCTGTGACTTCACATTAAGTCAATGTCATTTGTAGATTGTGGTCAAACTGGGGACTCCCACAAGTGACTCAGTCAGTACCCTCAGGTGTGCAGTGAAGCATGGGCTGTAGCGCAGGTGAACCAGGTGTAGGAAGTCGAATGGCAGAATCTTTTCTTAATGAACATTTACGTGCTAAGAAGATGTTCACATAGAAAGAGATGGGAGCTCTGTGAGTTTGTAACTTTGGTAATTTTGCACATATTTTGATTTATAGGAATTTCCCAGAAGGAGCTGAACAAGTGGCCTGAAGAGGCTCCATTCCAGAACCCAAGAACCCAAGAGTAGTTCATTCCTCCCTCCCACTTCAGTTTCTACTTTCAATATAAATGTTGTGTGTGGGGGGGTGGGGTGGGGGGAGGTGAGAGAGAGAGAGAGAGAGAGAGAGACAGAGAAAGAGAAACAGAGAGAGAGGGGGGAGGAATTTTAAGGAATTGGCTTACACAGCTGTGGAGACTGACAAGTCCTAAATCTGCAGGGTGGGCCAGCTGGCTGGAGTCGCCAAGAAGAGGCGATGTTGCAGCCTGAGCCTGAAGACCTTCCTCTGAGGTGGCAGACTTCCCCCTTCCTAGGGGACATCGGTCTTTCTTCTGTGAAGGTGCCCACTGATTGGATGAGGCCCACTGATTGGATGAGGCCCACTGCATTATAGAGGGTCATCTGCTTTACTCAAAGCCTATTGATGTTCATCGCCCCTAAAAATACCTTCACAGAAATATCTAGTGTCATGTTTGACCAACTATCTTGGTATCATGGTGTAGACAAGTTGACACAGTGAATTAAACATCACACAGGCAGACCCCTTGCTGTGTGTCTCGGATGGAAGTGATGCCATTTCAGCAGTTTGGGAACATGGACAAAAAAACGAGTAGGCCCATCATGCTAACTCAATCATTTATAAATGTGTGTAGTCCCCGCTCATCCTTATTTCATGCCCATGCATTTGCCTGCTTAATTATTATAGCACACATATTTTTATCCTTTCTCCATTAACATTGTATTGTAAGTATATTGCCATGTCTTTTATAGTTAGTCTTTATGGAGACATAACATTCCATCGAAAGGATGTAGCATAATTTAATTAGCTGGTTCCTATTGTTTCCTGTGGAGGTTGCCCCAACTCTTCTGCTGCTATAAATCACGTTGCAATGGTTTGCTTTTTTCTGTAGGGTAAATTCCTAAAAACGGAATCGCTGAGCCAAGGACATGGACCTATTACAGTACTTGGTGCATTTTGCTTTTGTTGGATTTGATTGGATTGTGTGCATTTTTCTGGGGTTTTTGTTTGTTGGTTGGTTTCTTTCTTTCTCTTTTGCTTCTTTGGTAGTGACCTCGTGTTGCCAGCTCTGGTTCCCAACAAGCACCTCTGCAGCCTGGGGGACACACAGATAGCCGTCACAGCTCACCTATTCCTTCCATCACCTCTCTGACCAAGACATTCTCCAAGGCTGAAATCGTCCTTACCTAGTCCTAGCTTGAGAGAGATTTATAGCTTGGAAAATCTGAGTATAGTTTCTGAAGCCATTTTTTTCAACCAAGAGTGGGAAAATCACATTTCACACTTAAAAAGCAATTTGGGACTTATTTTTGGTTCTTTGATAATTCAGGGAGACTTTGAAATGCTTAACATCTCATTTCTTCTCACATAATTGAGGAAGAATCCCGGGTTAAGAAGTTTAAGGAATAGTCATTAGAATTTGGAGCAAAATGTTAGAAGCAGAAGTTAATGGTACTGTTAGCTCTTTAAAAAGAGTTCATTTTTATTTTTTTGTTGCAGTATTTGGGGTTTCACGTTGGACACCAGTGTTCTGTTTTGTGCAGTGGAGGCTGGGAACCATACTTGTGGGTCTCACTTCAGTACAAGGAAGTGAGGTATTTAAGGAAGTGAATTTAGAATTGATGTTAGGCATGGTGCTAAATTTACATATGAGGAGTGAGTTGGTTATATTTTGGGAAAATTTTTTATACTTGAACCTGTATATTTTTGGACACCTCATATAAAGCAATCCTATGCTAGGTGGCCTGTAGTGACTGGCTTCTTTCACTGAGCACAGTATTTCTGAGGGTCACCCAGGTTGTAACTTATGCCAGGCCTTTGTTCTTGTTTACAGCTGAATGATATTTTATTGTGTAGATATGCCTCGTTACCCATTCATCAGTTGATGGACACTTGGACTGCTTCCACTTTTTGGCTGGTAGGAGTAATGCTGCTATGAATATTCGTGTAAAGTCCCAGGTCAATATGTTTTCATTTTGTTCTCTTGGATACATATCTAGAGGTGGAATTGCTAAGTCTTATGGTAACTCCATGTTAGCCTTAAAGATTTTATTTATTTAGTTTTTAGAGAGGGGACCAGAGGGAGAAAGAGGGGGGGAGAAACATTGGCGTGTGGTTGCCTCTCATACGCCTCCAACTGGGGAGCTGGCCTGCAACCCAGGCATGTGCCCTGACTGGGAATCGAACCAGCGACCCTTTGGTTCGCAGGCTGGCACTCAATCCACTGAGCCACACCAGCCAGGGCTCTGTGTTAGCTTTGTAAGACAGATGTTCTTAGGGGCTCACACTTTAGTGTCGGCTGGGGTAAAGGGCATGACCCAGACTGAGGGTAGGAAAGTGAAGAGGGGGCGGAGAGCCTCAGACCAAGGAGGTTTTAACGTGGACAGATTTTATAAGAAGCTCTTCATTCAGAACAGTCTTCTCTTCAGTTTCGAAGCACATTTACTGGTGTATTATGGAGCTGTAGGAGGGTATTAGTGGTCTGAACGATTCGATGGGATCCATTTATGAACCTTCCTGTAATTCTAACTGCCTAATTTGCTGTTTAGGAATTAGTTTTTGCATTGGAAAGCAAATACCACATCCCCCAGACTTTCTCAGTAAATATCCTGTTTGGGCCTCCTAATAAAACAATTCCTGCGCCCACCCTCACTTAACAGTGCTACTGTTGATTCCTTGAGACTCACTGAGAAAACCGACCGTCCACCAAATGCTTGAACGTGCCCTCCTGCTGCCGTGTATGTGAAGGTTATAATTACAATTGGTTTATTTTAAGCAAAATCCCTCTAATAACATGGGAGGCAGTGTGTGGGGAACATTTCTGAAACTGACATTTCATCCATTGAGGAAGATAGACTATAAACATGCTAATGTCACTCTCAGGTGCTTCACTTTACACTTTTAAAAGTTTGAATATGAATTCCTCAGGAATTTTATATGAGCCTTGGGATGGAACCTCAAATGGTTAATTCGCATGCACACGGGCCATGAGGATCCCTTTTGCTTTTCTTTAGTAGAAAGATGATATTAGCCTGTGTAATTATATCCCTAGGTGGCTTTAACCACAGAATTGAAGGGTTGGCTTCCTTCTGGCAAACCGGCCTCGGCGTTCGACTTGACGCTGGGGCGGCTCACTTCCATAACCGCGCTACATGTGAAGGGTGGAAATTAGAGTGTAGGGTGGTTGATTTCTATTCCATGTACCGAGTTTCCCTCTGCCAGCCCAGACAAACCCCACCATTGCCAAAGTGTTCAGTTTTCTCGTGGCTTCTACCGTCCCTGTAAGTGATCCAGGAGGCAGATTTTGGTGCATTCCAGCGCGGGGGCTAATTATGGATGTAATGATCGGTGAACATTTAAAGTGCAAGCCTAACTGCTGAACCTGGGCCTTCTTGTTTTTAAATGGAAAGGTCAGTAAACTGGTGTCAACGGTTTTAGACAGCCTGGGTCACTCCTCTAAGAAATAGTCAGAGTCAGCAAGGAAAAACAAGCGCAGACCGTTCCATGGCTTCGGGGTGAAGGGGGCCAGTTGTCTGGCGGGTTGTAACTGACATGGTTTGACATATTCATTTTTTTTTCAGTCTTTGGGTTTTGAATAATTGCTTCTTGCAGAAAGCCTATGTTTTCTGTGCTCTGCGGTTGCCAAGCTATACTTGACTTCTAAAAGAGAGTCAAAGGAACGTATCCTTGGGAGAAATTGCCGCTTTTGTGGGGTACAAATGAGAGGTTTCATGATCTTTGATGCTAGGGAGGCCGAATCGGGCTTAGAAACCCCATCGCCAGGCTGCATTTTATAGTCCTCGTGACTTCGCTGAACTAAACTGTCCTTCTGTTGGACGTGAAAGGAAATGTGGCGGAGAGTTAGGGTTAAGTGGTTTTTCCCATCTGGCTTAGAAAGTAGAAAGTCCTCCGTGACCACTGCAGTCCAGAAGTCGGGCAGGCTGGCTGACCGCTCCAGCTTAGACTAGGGTTCTCAGCCAGGCCAGGTGTCACTTGTCCAGGGGACTTTGGGCGATGTCCGAGACATTTTTGGTTGTCATAAGAGGAGGGGTATGGTGCTACCAGCATTGACTGGGTAGAGGCCAAGGGTGCTGCTAAATGACACATCCTACACTGCCCAGGACAGGCCCCCACGACAAAGAATTATTCAGCTCCAAATCGGTGGTACCGGGGCGGGGGGTGGGGGGGAGGGATGGGAGTAGCGCTGACGTGGAAGGCGTATTGGTAACACCAGATGTGCCGTTTCTGGCTCTGCTGTTCACAGAGGGGCAGGGACAGAAGGAAGATCCAGCGTCTTTCTCCCCACTAAACATTCTCTTTACGTGGCACTCATTTCTTGGGAAGGCTCTTAAAGAGAGTATTGGACTAATAAGAAACATGGAGTCAGCTCCCTACCTGCAGGAGTGAAGTGAGCCAATGGGAACGTGTGGGTGCACACACACACACACACACGCACACACATGAGACTCACACTCCTCCCCACACTGCTCAGCAAACTGCTGGCAAGATCCTGCAGGCCTGGGCTTATTTTCTTCCTTTATTTGTTAAATGTTTCACAAAATGCTTTTGCCCCAGGTTAACTTGATTCTCCTTTGTTGTTGGAAAAACGTTTTGTTTGTTTTGTTTTGTTGATGAGGAATCATTCCTTGAGCCTTCACCTTTCTTGGAAGGGGAACACTTTGCCAAACAGGTGAGAAAGTTGTCTGAAGCCACCAGGCCCACCAGTCTGCTTGGGGCCTTGCTGACGAGTCTGTCTGTTTTCCCGCGTGCTGTCTGCAGGGAGACAGAACCAGGTCATCAGGTTTCTGGAGTCAGAGTGTCCTAGCACGCTGGGGGCCAGCTGCGGGATGTGAGCAAATGTGGGCCCCAGGCTGGCCTGCTCTCCGTCTTCCAGCCCCGCCCGCACTGGGTGAGCACTGCTCATTCCCAGGGCTGCTCCAGGAAGGAGAAAGTGAAGGAAACGCATTTATGCTAAATGCTCCTGTTCCAGCTGACTTCCCTCCCCCACTTTTGAATGAAACGCCTCAAGAGAATTGCCAACACTACTTTGGAGTGGGGGCCGTCTTATGCATTGTAGGACATTTAGTGGCATTTGGTTACAGCTTTGGATCAAGAGTATTAAGGGGAAGGGGTTCACAAGGATATCCGGGCCCAGCCTCTTCCTTCCCAGTGGAGAGATGTGGCCTCCAATCCTGTGAGAGCCCCCCATCTGGGCAGAGAACTGGCCATATGAGGAGCAGCCGTGGCATGCTTGTAAACACATACTATGGCTCCCACACCAGCCATGCAGAAGCAAAACCCAGGGGAGGGGACAGTGCGGGGAAGGGTTTTCAGGAACAACTATAAAGGACACATGGACAAAACCAAGGGGAAGGGTGGAAGCAAGGAAGGGAGGTGGGTTTGGCTGGGGTGGGGGGAAAATGCAGAAAACTATAATTAAACAACAATAAAGTAATTAAAAAAAAACCCTCCATGAAGCCTGGAATTGCTGCTGTACACAAGGTCCCTGGGTGCCCTGATGGGCAGTCTGGTTTGGGAATCACTTCTTGTTCGCTATCCCCTCTGGCCATTTCTGTCCTGCGTGAACACCCGCAGCAGCAGCTCCCTGTTACTGAGCGATTAACACTTTCCTTTGCTAGTTGGCCCGAAGCCCGCTACCTTACAGTCTGGGCAGCTTCTCCAATAGCATTTCTATTGTGCCTTCTATTTTTTTTTTAAAACCATTGATTTTAGAGAGAGAGAGGAAGGGAGAGAAAAAGAGAGAGCGTGAGAGAGCAACATCAATTTGTTGTTCCATGTGTTCATGCATTCATTGGTTGTCTCTTGTATGTGCCCCAACCTGGAATTGAACCTGCAAACTTGGCATATCGGGAGGATGCTATAACCCAGAGATTTTCAAACAATGTGGTACAAGAATTTTTAAAACACACAATAGCTGACTATTTAGTCAGGGGTACTGATGTCTCTTCCCTTAGATTGGCAAATAAAGAAATGACACCAGTCAACACAACAATAGCCATCCAGTGTGAATGAATCAAAATTATACCTATTTTTTTGGTCAGATGGGCAAAAAAATATGTAATATAGTTTTTGGTGTGCCACAGAATTTTAGTAATTACTTTATGCGTGCCGTGAGATGAAAAAGGTGGACAATCTCTGCTCTGACCGACTGAGCTACCTGGCGAGGCCTCCATTGTACCTTCTACGAAATCATCTGCTCCGAATCATGTACCTGGGGGAGGTACAAGGAGATTGTCAACAGCGGGCACCGTTCAGCCAACAGGGACATTGCTGAGCTCTGAGTCTGTACCCAGAGCCCTTGAGAACGAGTGTAGTCGGACTAAGTGAGGTCTGGGAGCACATGTGCCAAGCAGTGTCCTTTCTCAAGGACACTGGTTTTGGTGACTGCCTGTGCTGTTCTTGCTCGGGGCCCAGCTTCCTAAACGGAAGAAAGAGTTCGTTTTAAATTCCATTAAAAATCGAGAAGTGTTACATTTACAGGTTCAGGAGCTCCCAGAAGCGGAATTCCTCTCTGTTATGTCCTGCTCTGCATGCCTTGTGTTCTGGACTTGTCCCTTCCTGGGACATTTGCTGCTCCTGGTGACCTCCTGGCCCTGGAGGACATAGTGAGAGTCTGGCTCCTTGGTGCTTCCCACAGCCCCTTCTTCTGCTTCCCTGGTCGTTTGTCAGGATGTGGACTTCGTGACCCAGCTCTGAGACCCTGTCCGTGAAGAAAGCCGTGACTGACTTGTTTGAAGGGGACCCCTGCTCTCCTGTCTCCTCCAGATGTGGTACATCTCTGGAGGCAAATTCAGGGGTAGGACCCCACCTTTTCAGGGGCCCTTTTTTTCTGGATACCTGAAATCTGTGCATCACATTTATTTACTCACTTTATTGTTTTATTCACTTGATGTCCCTTGAATGCCCAGGTCTCCTGCGGTCACAGTGACTTGCTTTTGACCTCCAAGAGTTCCTAAGTGAGCACAATAATTCCTCTGCCCTTTTTAAACCCATGGCTCCTTCACTAAATTTAAAAAAAGAACCCAACTCAGGTTGCCTTTTATCATTTGTTGAAATGCAAAAAAAGTGATTCTTGTGACTAAAAACAAGTAACAATAATTTTAGGCTACATTCCCAGCTTCTGAGAGTAGCCTTCAGCCGCCACCCCAGTCTTCCCCTAGACCTCCCCCCAAACGTGGGGGGCTTCGGAGCGTGACAACCTGGATTTGTTTCCTCTGTGGCATCCAGAACTCCCTGGGAACTGTCATGACCAAGGTGACCACACCTGTACCCAGTACATGACAGGTGCTGGTCAGTGGCTGTGTAGGAACCACTTGATTTATGGCTTTTCCCTGTCCAGACAGGTACAGGCCTGGCACACACAGTCTGAACTGCTGATGCCTGCCTGTTGGCTTATGTGAGTCTTTGTTACCCGTGCTCTCTCCATGTGTTCGTCCCACCTCCTAGCTTCATGGGCAGTGCCTTGAGCGTGGAGGTGACGGCTCTCTCCCTCTCTGACAAGCACCAGCCCCTACGCATCTTAGATTTTCAATGCGTATGTTGAAATCATGGGAAAAATAAAAGTAAAACCTTGATGCCAGAATGACCCCAAGACCCTGCCACATAGGACTATGGTTGCCTTCATTTAAAAATAACAACAAAAGTGTTTTTTATTCCTAATCTTCCCATTTCTCACCGGCAGAGATGCCACATGTCTTTGGTGAGACAGGTTCAGCCCTGGGACGCCCAGGAGTGGCATCTCTTGTTGCTGAGGTTTGAACCTGCAGCCGAGACCGTCTCGTTGCTCTTGAAGACCTGGTTGCTGGGAACCCCCTCGGCTCCTGCAAAGGGAGAAGAGCTGGGCTGCAGAAGGAGGCCTTGCCTCCCAAGGCAGCGCTCAACACAGGCTGTGGAGTGGCCTCGACTGTGAGTCCCGGCCAGACAGCCAACACCATGCCTTACCGTCTGCGCTCCTGGTGGCTCGCTGGGTAGGAGGGAGGGCGGCAGGTGGGTCCAGCCAGGGCTCCAGTGACTGATGCAGGTTCTCTCTGGCTGCCCTGCCCTGCCAGGCTTTGTGGCAGTGGGACATCTCTCCTTGTTGGTCTTATTTTATTTTGGTCACCCCAGAGCCCTGCACTGAATACTGTCTTTGGAACTTCAGGAAGACCTCACCCAGCCTCCGGGCTGAAGCTGCTTGCCTTAGTATCTCAGACTGATAATAGCTACCGTTCATTACCAGAACGTCCAGAGTGGTTACGTACCAGTTACTGTAGTGTTTAACTTTAGTAATTACTTGAGAGAGTGTTGTGCCCGTTTACCATGCAGGAAGCTCAGCCTGAAAAGTGGAGTAATCCCCGGATTTATATCCCTGGTAAGCAACCAAGCCCGGATGTGAACCCCATGTTGGCCTGATTCTGAAGGTTTTGCTCTTTTCTGGGTACTTGACTACAAAGCAAATTAATACTGTAAACAGCATCACAAAGAGAATGTGTAATCTACTAAAGAAAGCAAGTACGTCTGCAGCATAAAAACGAAATTTATTGCTGGCCGATTGATAAATTAGTTATATATCAGATTACATTTTCCATGAAGCATTTCCTAAAAGAGTTCCCTGTGACAGTGATATTAGCAAAGTGTGAGTTATTTCAGTACTTGAGAGTTATTAAACTACTTGTCGTTAAAAATAATTACTTATGCAGACTTTCTTCTCATTCAGACTGGCAGTTTCCTGGAAATAGACTGAGTTAGCGCTTACTATCATTTGCTAATTCACTGGGCCACAGAAACAATCAGTTTGGCTTGCCAGTGTGCTCACTGAGCCCGTCTGTCATATCGAATATGCTGATGGTTTTAGCTCCCTCCATCAGAATTCAGGTTGGCCACCCAGCTTGACCTCAGCTCCAGGTTTCTACGCTTCTGTCTAGGAAGCGACTGGCTCAGAGAATGTGCTCAGTAACGTTTGTTGACTGAATGAAGCAATGTGCTCCTTCGTAGCATGAATCGCAAAGCTGAACAGGATGCGGCTGAAACGCACAGCTCAGTAAGTCTTGGGTCCCTGCGACCATCCACACGTGAGCTTTGCGACGGTCACACTGTCGGCGGCTTGGCTGCAAAACCTGATGCCCTTGTTTACTCTTCTGTGTCTCTTTCCCTTCACCCCCATCCTCTCTTCTTGGTTGAGGTCCAGGGCGAAATTGTCACTGTTTTTTGTAAGCCACCTCTCTTGTCAGCCTTGACCTTTGCTCTCTTCCTCCTGTGGTTTTCCCATAAATGCTGGAGTACTTTCCCGCTCCACCCTTGGCCCCTTCCCTCTCTGCATTCCTCTGGGACCACATCTAGAGTGTTATCTCCAACATCCATCTCCCTTCTCAGTTTTAGAAACACATGCCCAACTACTTACTGAATGTTTGCTCTCGATTAGAAAGCCCTGCAAAGGAACATTTTCTAGATCAACCTCTTTAGTTCTCTTCTATTTTCTAGGTTGGCTGGGGGCATCACTAAGTCTCCTAACCTGGACACTTCACAGGTGTCCAGATAGCCTCTCCTTCCTTTTCTGTTCTCCCAGCACTGTGGGGCATTCGACTCACCATGGCCCAGGATGGCTGTCAATGTGGTCCTACACAAAATCATAAGTTTTCTTAAAAGTTTTTTGTTGCTCATCAGTTTTTGTTATTGTTTGTGTATTTAATCTGTGGCCCAAGACAATTTGCTTTTTTTGCAGTATGGCTCAGAGATGCTAAAAGGTTGCACATGCCTGGTAGGTAGTCCCGAAGGCCTGGTGATTCTATCTCAGAAATGTCCCCCAAAGCTAGTCCTTCCTTATCCTGGATTCTGCTCCCACTATTCTCTTGAAGTCACCCTGCACAGGCTCCTGGATGAGAGCATCACGTGACAGTGGAGTGGGCCAGTAGCAGGTGCCAGTCTCAGATTTGTCCCGATGGAAGGAGGCCACGGTTGGCTTTCCTCTCCTCCCCACTTCTGAGGGATTGGAGGAGCTACTGGATCACATGTTCAGACTGACCCATGAGGAAGTGGCCTGGGACAGGCTTCCAGTCATGCAGAAGCTGTAAGACACCCCTAGACACAGAGACAGGTTGGCATCCCCGGGCTGGCATCTGCCCACCCTTCTGTGGTGGGGTCTTCAGGTCAGTGTCTGTGGAGGAGGTGCCCTGGGGTGCTTGCCACCTGCAACAGGGAGCCTGAGCCCTTACCTCTGACCAGGGCACGTGGTCTTCCTAGTGTAACACTTTTTTCTCTTTGGTCAAAAGTATTATATTGCCACTGTGTGTGCATGTGTGTGTAAGTGTGCATAAGTTACTGTGTACGAGTGTGTGAGTGTATATGAGTGTGCGAGGGGGTGTGTTTTAATCAGCAAATTCATAATGAGGAAAAGTCCAACCCACATGGCTTGGAAGATCAAAATCTGACCAGGATTTAATCCATTAACAAAACCCAAACAAAACCCAAGAGAGAAGCCCTGTGCTCTCACACAGGAAGCACTGGGAACAGTGACCTCTCTGTTTAAAACCCTCGGCTTCCTCCTCACCGTCTCCAGGATCGAGTCTGCCCCTTGTCCGGGGGTCACGTGCTCTGACATTGGACCTCAGCCTCTCTCCCCAGCCCGACCTCCAGCCACGCCACCCCCTGCAGCCACCCCTCGTCTTTGGACAGAGAAGGCTCTCGGGACTTTGAGCTGGGTACTTGTCATACCCTGCTGTCCTCTCCCTCCAGCTTGTTCAGCTTGGCTCAAGCCTCAGCCCTGCTGTGAACCTCCCTTGGTTCCTTACCAGACAAAATGTAGGATACCCAGCTGAACTTGAATTTCAGATAAACCACAAATAATTTTCAGTGTATGTCACAAATAATTTTGTCATTGTTTATCTGAAATGCAAAATTAGTGGTGTGTCCTGTTTTTTAAATTTGCTGTATCTGGCACCCTATTCATGACATTCTTCTGCCTCAATATTCCTACAGAACATTGTACACAAATCTACTACCACTTCTTACATTGTGGTGACTTATCCTTTTGCCAACTGCCTTCCCTGTCAGAACACATATCCCCAAGGCAAAAGCGATGACTTCACACTCACTCACTCACTCACTCACCCTTTCTCAGTCATGTCCCGTGTGCCAAGCACTGTGCTAGGTATGGGGTGCCAGGACCAGTAGGATCAGGGCCCTGCGCTGGAGCAGGGCTCAGCCTCCATGGCCCTTGGCCAGATCCAGCCCCCTGCCTGTTCCGTACGGGCTGTGGACACCAGCACACTTGTCCATTTATGTGTTGTCTATGACTACTTTCATGCTGCAACGGCAGGGCATATGGCCTCTTGGCCCACAAAGCCTCAAATATTTACTACCTGGCCCTTTACAGAAAAAATAAGAATCACCGACCCCTGGTCTACAGGATCTTACAGTCTAGAGGAGGGAGACAGACATAAACAAATAAAAGCAGATTCAGCTTTCATCTCTGAAGCTTCCTCTATATCAATGTGTGGTCCGGGGCTCACCTCTCCAAAAACCACCTGGAGCCTCCCCCCACTGAGCCTGATTTCTGGGCCCGGAGAACCTGCCCTTTCAGGGGCATGCTAGATGGTTCTGCCCACTGGCGTCTGAGCGTGGGTGCACTGGTGCTGGCCACCCTCTCTGGGGCAAGGTCTGCTCTGAGCAGCATTTGAAGGGGCAGAAAGTGTCCGTCCCTTGATTGCATCTCATTTCTGTTAAATCCTGCATTGTTTGTTACAGACAGCTACAATTTCAGCCCGTAGCCCTGTGAATGAAGCTAGCAGAACTTACCATTGACTCAGGCGTGGTGTTGCTGGGCTTCCTCCAGAGCCAGAGAGGCGCTGACCATTGTGCTCCACGGGCCTGTGCGCGTCTTCTAGTCCCGTCCCAAGGCAGTGGGTGGTAGCTGCGCCCCATTCTTGACCGATGGAGCAGAGCCATCCTTTGGGGTGGACACAGCCCTCTTCTACCTCAGGGGCCATTGCCCAGAGCCGACCTGGACAGTATCACTCACAGTCACGTAATCAAAATAAGCTAACTGGTTCCCTCATGTCCCCAAGCTCCGAAAGTGCCCTGTGTCCTTGTGGTGCCATGTGATGGGCTGACAGAAAATAAATAGGAGCCAGTTGAACCCCGTAGTATTTGGAAGGCAAATGTTTCCTCGTGAAAACAGAGTCTGCGCTTGTATGTTGAGACAGATGTTCACACTTGCTCCTCTTGTTAGAGGACTTGAGAAAATAAATTCAAGGCAAGCGAGCCGTGGGCATTCCTGGGGCCCCTGTGGGTCTGGCTCTTTCTGGCCTCGTGAACAGTGTGCAGAGCACAAGGGGAATAAAATATCAGAATAATTTTCCTGACAAGTCCACCTAAGTTTTCTTGGGATAGCCAAATAATTAGGGCTCATGGAATTTTGAAAACCTTGGATTATCTATGGGATTCATTACTACCTTTTACCACCACATACAAAAGCCCAGACTAAGTGTTCTGTGGATGCTCTGGCGAGTGAGGAAGCACTTGGACGACACCTGAAGTGCACGGTGACACGTTCAACCAGTTTGCACTGGTTCCTGCTGTTGGGGCTCAGGTGCAGCCGCACCAAGCCATCTCACGGCAGCTGTCTCACGCTAAGTGACATGTCTGGACCCCCCTGGACACCACGAAGTCCCTGGGAGAGACAGCCGTGCTCCTTCTCCATTCTTTTCGTTTGACACATGAAGTTATCAGTCACAGACATGCCCGTGTGAGCGATCATCACAATGTTTTAAGTGAAATTCCTTTGCGTGAGCCATCCAGGCTTTGGATGTTTAAGTCAAAGAAGACTACCATCTCTGACAAGATCTGGAGGAGGAAACAAACCCCCACATATCACTGTATGTACACATCTCTGGATCTTTTTAAAAACCCCATCAACCCAGGGAATTCCAGGCTTTGATATTTTTGATTCCTATATCCCGTGCTTGTTAAACGCATTCTATTCCAAGCAGGGTGTGCTCTCCTGCTTCCCCTGTATGATCGTATTTGATCTATTATAGAAACACTTCCCTGCCTTGTTATTCTATTTTCTTATTCAAGTGCCCAGCCTAGTTTTTTTCTTTTAAATATATTTTTAATACCTTCATGTTTCTTTCTTTTTGTGCTTCTGTTATTTATAGAAGCACACCAGAGAGAGGAAGCTGCATTAAAAATGGTCTTCTCGCAGTTTTTAGACAGCAGCTTTGGAACTGGTTACTAATTGTGCCAGCATGGGGCTAACTAGCTGGTTAAGCCCAGTGTGGGTCAGTTGATAAAGGAGTCCAAATGAATTTTATGTGCAAATCTGGGGCTTACCAAGGAAAATAAATAAATAAACCCTCCAGTATGTAATCACGCTGGGAAGGGATCAGGTGTTGTAGATCTAGGACACAAAATAAATGTAAAGAGCAAGTCCCCCACCATTCAGCTGTTTTTTATTAATAAACCTCCATCCATCATAAATTGCTTGGCAAGCTGGCCAGATGTTTGAAACCCACCCCACTTGTCACCTAGGTCATGCCTGTAGGAGTTGCAATTTAGTTAATTTCACTACTACAGTAGCTTGATATAATTAAAGACTCAGTAGGTTGTGTTTTAAATGCTATTAAGTCATTATGGGTTTTCAGGGGACCGGGAATGTTCCTTCAACTGCGGGAAAGAGGGCGGCGTGCTCTTAACACAAAGGAGCCAACGATCCGTATTTTCAAAAGTTGGAGCTGAAGTGCCTGGTGCTGAAATGCGATGCTCTGACATCAATTACGGAAATCAATAAAGAATGTTGCGATATGCACAGGGCTTTCTCTGTCCTTCCTCAGTAGAGGGAGGCCCATTGCAGAGCCGACAGGCCTGCGCTTGCTTAATCAAAGCAATACATTCTCTGTGTCAGAACTGCATTTTTAAAGATGCTCTAAAAGGGTTTTTTTTTTGGTGCTGAAGATTGTTTCTGAGCCCAATTTACCTAATTCCTGAGAACAATAAAGGCACAATAAAGGGTTTTCCCTGCCGAATAGTTTAAAATAATGCATAGCTATGGCTCCACAAATCTTTCAACAGCTCAGCCCTGCTAGCAAAATGGGAGGCAACTGGAGAAAGGCAGGGGCTGAATGAGAATCTATGGGCAATGAAGTTGCTAAAAAAATAATAAAAAAATCCAATAGCACCAGAACGCATTTAAGTATATTGAGAGGATCGGAAAGGAATCATTTTGAACAGACTTTCCTGAGTCGAGGTCACTTTCAAGGTTCCTTTTGAAGTGACCAGGATGCTCTCTGCCTTGTGGAGCTGGCCTGACATCACCTGGGGATGCTCTCTCTCTAGCCCTTCCCACACGGCCTCTGGGAGCCTCAGCAAAGGGTAGCATGAAGGTCTTCCATGGCCCCGTGATCGTTTGTTTAAGTGTGGCTTTCCTCTGTAAGTGCTACAGCGGTTAGCAGTCAGATTCAGAGACAAGTCTCATAAATCAGGACAATGGCCTTAAAGCCCCCCTTCCCTTGGTTCCAGGAACAAGGAGAGACTAGGGCGCTGAAAGAAGGTGTTGAGTTTCTCTAGTAGAGCTGTTTGGGAGACTTCAAAGTTGCCACGGACACATCACTTGGAGGTGTTGATGAGATGTGGTGAGTGAGATGGTGGTCAGAAAGGGTCGGTGGTTCTGTGCGGCTGTCACGTTCTGCCACAGGCTGGAGCCACAAGCTACTTGTTTGCCCAGATCTGGAATGTTCCAGGCACTTTGAGGGAGCTCAGGGGAAAAAGAAAATCCCAAAGAGAATCACAAAACCATGAGGAAGCCTTCAAGAACAAGATGGCTATGTGCATTCAAGGTCAAGGATGGCCAAGGGCTGGTTTTGGTCTCACTGTCAGCAGGGCGAGCCATTTGAAGGGGCCAGGCAGTTTGGTTTGGGGGGATGGAGTACATACCATGAATTACATCATTAGGCTTGATGGGCTTCGGCACAACAATCTCAGCATGGGCCTGAATGAAAACCCAGCTGGACTCCAGACTGGCCTCCGCAAAATAAGGAAATCTTGTCCCCTGGGTGCGTGGTCTCAGGCTGACTCCACCTTTTGGACTTGGCTCTTTGGGGCTGTCATGAGGAAGAGGAGCCTGATCTAATTGGGACCTTGATTTCTGACTTGATCCAATTAGCATGCCTGGTTTGTTGAGGTCCTTTGGGGACTAGAAGGACTCTGGTCACCAATGGAAATTTCCTGCTTTGAGCTGGAAGCAAACCAGATGTTGAGTATACAGCTGGCTCTCAGTGTCGATCCCAGTTCACATGAGGATGGCTCCTCGCAGATGTGTGGGTTAATCAAAGCCAACTGGCTGTCTGGTTTTAAATGGATCTGTTCTTCTTGCCTCATACCCAACTCCCACCAAAAATGATTCGTCCTTTGAACAAATTTAACTGTAGCTCAACCTAAGGATTCATCCGTCTTTTACTGAGCACCGACTATGTGTCAGGCATCATGCCAGGCACTGGGGACACGTACGAGACAGTCTTCTCTTTAAGAAGGCCTTCAGGGTCACACGTGGGACCTGGACTTGGACTGCCTCTCCAGTCAGATCTTGCACCCCGTCCGTCCTTTAGTGCTGTCGTCACACTGGCCTCAGGGCCTTTGCACATGCTGCCTCTCTTCTTGGAATGTCCTTCCTCTTGCTTGCCTTTCTCACCTTTTGGGTCTCAAAGGCCTTTTCTGACCAGCCCTATCCAGTGATCCAACAGCCAGCCATAATAATAGTAACTATTGCATCTTAACCCTAACCCTAGACCTTACGACAACTTGTAATTATTTTGTTTATTTTTGTTTGGCCAGAAGAGGATATTGGTTAACAATGTGAACTCTGAGGTCAGACAGCCTGGGCTCAAATCTTGACCCTCCCATTCCCTGGCTCTGTGTCTTCACCTCAGTGCCTCAGTTTCTTAATCTGTAAAGTGGAAATGATCACAGTAGTTTCCTTTTCGTGTCAGCTTGATTAAATATTTTAGTTATGGGCCACATTTCTTTCTTTTACTTTGGACCATCTGCCTAACCAAACAGTAACATAGCAACAAATAGAGATAGACTGCATTAATTCACAGAAAATATTTCAAAATTCTATATTTTTAAATAGATCTGGTCTTCTTGCCTTATCCTCAGTCCCCACCAAAGTATCTTTATTAAATGGAGCAATTTTTACAACTATAAAATGTGCATGGGGAGGAGATTTTACTTGCCTGTATAATACATAAAAATAGTCCAGAACTGGGAGAGAGCATTCACCCTTCAGGCCTGGTTTACATGGTCCGTGGGCACATTTGTGTCAGGCATCTGAATTCAGATGGGCCAACTTCATCTCTGAAAACCTGGCCGTTTCTAGAATTGAATCATTTGTTAGTTCAACAGAACAAGAGGAGACCAGGTAGTCAAACTGTTTGAAATACAGCCGGCGTTAACAACATGAGTGGGTTATTGTAAACCATAATGGAAAGTATGGTGAGTAGCTTAAAACGGAAGAAAATGTTTTTCTAAACATAGAAAACACTGAAAAAGAAATGTAGGATGTTGTTGGCAATTGATAACGTTTCACAAGAGAAGGCATATATTTAGGATATTTTTTTGAAATGTGAACTTGTGTTGAAAGATGCCTTTTGGTTAAGCATTGTTTGTTAATTAGTGCGGCTAGCATGTGACAATACGGTGGCTCTGGTCACAGGAATGACGTGCCGTATTTCTAGTACCTTCACTAGCAGCCTAGCACGTCTTTTGTTCCCCAGTGAGAGCATTTGAAATAATCCATGTCGTGACTCTTGAATGGGACATACCTCACCACAGTGTCACAGAACGAGGCCATTCTAGTGTCCTCTTGCGCCATTAACTTCGATGGCCAATACTGTTGGCAGTCAGTGCCCTATTGAATGGAGGGGTCTGGCTAACTGAATGACCTTATGTGCCCTGCACAGATCCTGAACATTCCGAGTTGTGCCCCCCAAAACTCACAGCACATTAAGGCTCCGCTGAAAGGAGTTTCATTCTTAACTTAGAAATTACATAAGGTGCTTGTGATCTCTTACACGTATCATTCTGAGCACCAGTGATCATTCTGATATACCTGGCTGGCAGATGTTTTCAGTTGATATCCGGGACAACCCTGTTGTCTCTAGGCTGGACGTCGATTTGATAGTGATGGAGTGGTTACTGCTTAGACCTCTTCATGGGCCAGGCACTGATCTGAGTCTCCACATTTAATCACCACAGCAACCCTTAGAGATAAGTACCAGTTGTTTTAAAGTTGGGGTCTGAGCCCTGGCCAGGCAGCTTCTTTGGTTGGAGCTTCGTCTTGTCCACAAAAAGTCTGCAGTTCGATTCCCGGTCAGGGCACATACCTAGGTTGCAGGTTCAATCCCAGTTCAGGGTGTAAACGGGAGGCAACCGATGGATGTTTCTCTCACATCGGTTTCTCTGTCTCTTCCTTCGTCTCTCTCTCTAAAATAAAGAAATATATCCTCAGGCGAGGATTAAAAGACACATCCTAAAAAAAGCCTATGTTGGCTTTGTTTTAAAGCCTAATATTTGCATTAAATGTTTTCTGTATTTATTGTGAATTTTTGCCTTGGGTCTGTTTCTTGGTATGATCAGGTAACTTAGAGTTGTACACTGGGCATTTCTATGTGAATGTTGCAAAAGCTTTGCATAACATTCTGTTCCCCCAGGGAGAGTACACCTTATCCTTGGGCGAGCGGTAGAGAGGCGGATTATTCCAGCTCATAGGGACTAAGCTGGGCTGAGCCCAGTTTGGCGTCTTGGCAATGTTTGGTTCTCTCCTGGCTTGTTCCTGCTCCTAGGAGGTGATCCTTTGGGGTTCCCAAGTGAAAGCTTCAGGTGTGTCCTAGAGCCCCCCCAACCCCCCTCTTTGGTGGGCCTGGGATTCAATTTCTTGGACTTTCCGTCACTTGGAGATAGCCAAAAATTCTGTTCTGCTCTTAAGCTCCTCTTTGCTTGGCTTTGTGCCTTCATTTTCTGTGCAACTTAAACAGAAAATGCCTGTAGAAGAAATCTCTGAGGTAGTTAGGCTCAGTCCTCTGCATGTTGCTTCTCTTGGGGATCTTGCTCACCAAACCTGACTGGCTTGGCAACCCTGGACCCCAACTTCCGTCTCTGCAGCTTGTGAGATTGCCTGAACACCTCTGAGCTGCCTTTCCTCTTCACTTCTTGGCAAATGCTCTCCAGAGAAAAGAGGTGTGCAGAAATTTGGGCTTTACCTCTGTCAACTTGCCTTGTTAAGTCCTGGGTGCCCTGGCAGTTCTCTGATGCCCTTAGACAGATGGTTTTGTAACTTTTCCAACTTTTCTAGAAAACTCTCCTGTTGGGATGTACTATAAGCTGTCCTGCCATAGCTGGAAAGCTTTTTATCATCTTTCAACTTTAATAAACACACGCTATGGTCTCCAACCATCCCAACGTAAGAGGAATACAGCAACACTTAATAAAATAGGACATGACTATATTTGTCATTTTTGTCACTATCAGTTGTGATGCATAATAGCTGGAATGTCATTGTAAAATCACAGATAGTGCAGGTTTTAGTCTTGTTATTGTTTACGCTAAACTAGAAAGAGGCAGATTCGCATGTTACCTAAATGTTCATCTGAGTGAAAGACCCCTGGCACCCGGGAATGCTGATGTACTCCAAGAGGCCACTGGTTGCAGGAAGGGAGGTGCTGTGATTGAGGTGCGGTTGGGCTCCGCTGCTCAGGATCGGCTGTGCCCTTCTTCCTGCCGTGTGACTATCTCAGTGGCCCAGGAAGTCCACAGCTGCCAATCACTCGTGCAGGCATCAGAAGGAGAAGCTTCGGCTTAAATTGACAGCATTTTAAAAGCTGCCAAATAGAAGCAAGAAAGGCAGGAGTTAAGTTGTGTCGTGTTCCGGGGCCACCTCACTTTTAGAAAGTGCCTACTTCAGATGTATTGAGGGAAAAAGTGGTCATGCTCCCAATTTACATTCTTTTGATAAATATTATTTACTTACTATGTGTGTTCAGGTGCTCTGAGGAATACATAAGGAATCTAAAACATTCTCCATAGCAACTCCAGCAAATTAACCCTCTAGGGAGTAGCCAGGACTCAGCTCACAAGTCAAAGTGAGCTGTTAAGGGTGAAAATAATTGTAGAAGGTAAATGCTAGGGGTCGTTTGCCAAGGAGGGATCCATGAGATGTGGGAGGATCCAGAGGTGCTCCCTGGAGGAGGCAGGTCTTGTACTGATGCCAGTGCTCAGCCGCTCTTTACCACTGCTCGCAGTGATGACGTGGTACCCACCTCGGCTTCCTAATTTCCCCTGGCTCTTTCCTTCATCTTTGGTTCTGTGGTCTGAGCAAGATTTGATGAGTGCCACTTTAGCATTCTGTGGCTTATTCCCAGGCAAATCCATCTCCAGTGCGAATGGGTGTTATGGAGTGTCTTCCCAAGCTTTCCTCTCCTTTGGACCTTGGCCGTCCGGGATGAAAACTCACCAGCACACAGTCCCCGGCACCACACCGTGACATCTCCTTGGCCGTCAGCAGTTGCCAGAGGATGAACAAAAAGGCAGGACAATCAGAGACAGAATCAGGACGTATGCTCCTCGGGCCCATTGCTCAGAGCTTTGAAGGGGTTTCAGCGAATTAGTGGCGTTGAGAGAAAATTCTTTTTAATCATTTCCTCCCTTTTTCTTGTTGGCTCCGTGAATTTTTCCAGAAGGCAATGGCCAGACCTTTATGGAAACCAAATGATATGTTATTTGAGAGAAATAAAAGATAATTGATTCAGAATATCAATTCATCTCCTCTCTATAGTTTAGTAGACAGGGTTTTCCACCCACCCCCCAACTTGGCCTTAGAATCCAAAGGAGGTTTGTTATTTAAGTCTGATGTTAACTCATCAAGTCATTTAGCCTCAGAAATACTTCTTCCAATAGGCTGAGGCTCCAGCAAGGAGGTAGCGTGTTTATAAAGGGAGAACCCCAAGCAGGATGTGGTTGAGCCAGGATGGGAGCCCATATGGAGGGGGGACTCCTCAGTGCAGACCCCGTTCTCCAAGGTCTAGCACAGGACTGAGTGCAGAGGCAGGGTTCATGCTGTTCAGTTGAAGGGACCATTGGAATTGAGTTGCTTTCTTGCATGTGGAGTCATAAGCTTACCTGTCCAAGACTGAAGGTCTCCTGGCCTTCTTCCCTACATTGAGGAGCTATTAGGATGAGGTCTGCAACACTCAGGATGTTCTCAGAGCCATCACCGTCTCCACCATCTGGCTTTCAGCAACCTACCGTGAGGCCTTCAGGGACATGATGGACGAATCAGAGCTGAGTGCGGTTGGAGCTCAGGCCACATCGAGGAGAAGAATACCCAAGGGCTGGTGTTGGCGGGCTGAGCCCAACCGGAGGGAGGTCTCCAGAGTGGGCCAACAGTTCAAACTCCAGTCCTTGCGTTCGCTCCATTCCACATTTTAAACGATGGCGAAGAGGGAGACATGAATGGCTTGTGTAGACCAGGTGTGCTCTAATTTCTGTAAAAGGCCACGTAGGAGATAGTCTAGGTTTTTCGGCCTGTCCGGCGTCTGTTGTAAATGCTCAATTCTGCTGGAATTCAGAAGAGCTATAGATAATATGTAAACAAAGGAGTGTGGCTATGTTCCAATAAAACTTTATTTGGGCATACTAATATTTGAATATCAGATCATTTTCACCTACTATGAAATATTACTCATCTTTGGATCCCCCTCACTCCCACAACCATTTAAAAATGTGAAAGCCATTTCTAGCTCTTGAGCTGAACTAAAGAAGGTGATGGGCTGGCCTTGGCCTGTGGCTGCCATTTGCTGGCCCCTGGTATAGACAGTCGGCAGCTTGGAGAGATCCTACTATAGCTGATAATGGGTTCAAGACCCCCAAGAACCTTGAGCAACTAAAATGATGGACCGACTATAAGAGAATAAAACATGACGGGGCGCACTCATTCATTCGTTCATTCAGCCAGTACTCGCTGAGCATCAGCTCTGTGTCCCTGGCCACGCAGCAGAAACTCCACAGCCAAGCTCCTGCCCTCAAGAGCGGATGTTGTATTGAGCTCTGGAGACAACTAATCATCGCAGCCCACCCTGGGCCTCTGAGAGCTGAACATCGCTTGCCTTAGGAGACGTAGAGAAAATCCTACTTTTAGGTTCAGAGAACCAAATCCACAAAGACAGGGCGGGGCCACACCTTGTTTGGAGTCTCATTTGACTCAGGGTGAGTCAGTGTGTGTTGCCCCTGAATTAGAGGTAGCGCAATTTTAAACTGTGTTGATAGAAATAAAGTGGAGTCCAGGTGTGATCTTCCGTCTCTTCTCTGGGCTAGACAGGCCCCACTTTGAATATCGGTGTAGAAATAATGTCGTCCCTCCTTCAACAGCTGTTTATTGCGGGCTCACTTTGTTCCAGACATGAGACTAAGTGGTCATTTCTCGGAGATGCTGCTGCGGGTCAGGCTGGGGCTACAGTTGTCAAAGGCCCTCCCTTCACTCATGAAGCTAGGTGAGAAAAGTGCATTCACGGGGGTCTGGAGAAGTGTGTGGGTTATGAAATAAATAGCTACTAAGCGTATCTATGCCAGGACTCTGTGATCGAGGCTGATGTAAGGGCAGAGCAGGGGCCTCCCTCCACAGCTATCTCAGGGCTGATCTTGGAAAGAGAACATCGAACCAGATGGGTCCTGGGTCCACGGATTTTGGAAATTCTTATTTTCTGATGAGAACTTTTTAGAAGTAGAGTGGGCCCTAAATTATCTGCTAACATACTTTATTTTTTTGTTTGCTTTTTTATTTACAGTTTGTGTTACAAATAAATGAAAATAAAGATGCTTTTATTTGTGTTTTACATAAGGTCAAGAAAACACCAATTTTCCATGTTAAGAAATTTGTTATTTTTATTTAAAGTAGCTTTGGGAAGAAGGTGATGGAGATTATGGCTGGCTATCAAACCCCATCCGCCCACAAAGCCACCTCAAGTTATCATCATTAAGATTAGGATACTTCATTTAAAAATACTATGTTTTTATCCATGTGAAATGCTATCAATTGAAAGATATACTTTTATGTGAAAGTATGTTTGCTGTGAAGCTGGAACTTTAAGAAAAGTTTTGTCTCCCCCCAAAGCCAGATCGCTGACTCAACACTTCCCCTATGTTAGAAAATCGATGGCGCCCTTTGAAAGAGAGGCAATTTTATTTCGAGTATGTCTGCATTTTTTTAATAAAACAGCCTCTAAATCCCTTTTTCTTCATCAGCCCACTTCCTTGCCATGGATAAAAGAAACTAGATGCAAATTATATGTATATATATATATATTTTAGGTAAAGGTTATTTTATGGTCAATTGCTAACTCTCAGACTCACTGGATATGAATTCCCAACTACTCTTTTCATCTAAATCAAGACCAGGAGACTCACGGATGTGCTTGAACTTGCTGGTAAAAAGATTATTCTGCACTTGGGCTGGAGGTAAAGGAGCCCTCATTCCCTGTGTTAGATCTGCGGGAGTGAGCAGAGCGGATGGTGTGACTGGTGATTTAAATGCTTTCGACACATCTTCCTTCTGTTTTCATTCCGGGTGGTTCTTTTCAGAGTTCAAAGACTCTCTCTCCCAGGCTCTAGAAACTCAGTGATATATGACGGTCTCTCAGTTTGTCCTACTTTCTGCTTTTAACAGTAATCAAACCTCATTCCTCAATTTAATTTGGCTGAAAGAGCTTGTATTGTAACTTTAAGGGATTTCTTGTGATGTCGGGGAGCAGTAACTCTGTGTTTCTTAGCTTTCACATTCAGGGAAAAAAGAAGTTGACAGGCTTCCTTAGAGTAGATTATTTTCTTGGTCTTTCTCTTTTATTTGTGTTTGAGCTTGTTGGTACAATTTAGTAATCCTCCACTTTTCTTCCTTATTGGTCAAAAGCTGTGTGAAGGAGTAAACAGAATATAAAAGCTTTATCCATGAAAAGTTTGGCTTGTCCACATGGTCTGCAACTGTTACTTTGCTATAGAGCATTTCAGTGTTTAGTCAGGAAAAAAAAAACCCCAGCAAAATCTATATTTTAACACTTCAGGCTGTCATTTCCTCCAGCTCCAATTTTGTTGTTCTGTTTGTATCTAGAGCTGCATGATTACAGACACAGCAGAAAACCTAAAGTGAATTCAAATCGAGGTGCTAGCATTGTTTTTGATGTTGTAAATTTCATTAAGCATTCTAGGTAATTTTTTTTTTTTTGCCTGAGTATTTAGTTAATGTATATATAGGATTTGGGGGACATCTGAGTTTTTGGGTTGTTTTTTCCAAATCCAAGAGGGACCACTCTTGCTCACCCTTCCCAAGAGTCTTCATGGTTACCTTGCTCTGAAAATATCTCCAGCCTGAGCAGCAGGGAGAGGCGGCTCACAGGTCTTTACTTTCATTTCTGAAAGTAATTTCTGAAAGTAATTCTGCTCATGTACATGGGAGATCTTCCCTGGAACTTTTTGCCAGAAAAATATTTTATCTCTCCTGGAAACTGAAAAGCTCTTGTTAGTTGACAGAGAACCATAAGAACCTTTAGGTTCTTCCTTTCTCCATCCGTCTCTCCATCCCTTCCTTCTCTTTCTCTCTTTTTTTCAAATTTGCAATCAGAAGCCCAGCAATAAAATCATTTTATCCCAGAAGCAATTTCTTCTACTATAATGTATATATACAATGAACTTTATTTAATCTTATTCTTAAAAACCCTTTTTCTTTTCTTACAAGTAATATTTGTTGTAGAAATGGCTTAAAAACCTCCCCCTAAAGGTATAATGAAGAAAATAAAATTCAAATTCCCACTTTTTAAATGCTAAACTTTTGGTGGATTGTTCCCATCTGGTAATTCTTTTTTTTTCCTTAGTTGAGATGAATTGCTCATGTATTTTATATTCTATACTTTTCACTTAACAAAATGTCATTAGTCTTTCCATGTGCCACTAAAGTGATTTACAAATGAAAATTTTGAGGGCTGCATACTATTCTGCCATCTGTTGACCATATTTTCCCAACCGCCCCACTACTGTGGGCTGCAGAGGCTGAATCTGATTTTTACTTCAGTTTGTGAATTACTATATAACGACCATCTTTTAGAATAAATTTTTGTCGGCATTCTATGTCTATATCTTTCCCCAGTATAGGAGGCTGCAAACGTTTTAGTAAAGGTCTAGGTAGTAAATATTTCAGGTTTTTCAGGCCACATGGTCTCTTACGACCACTCAACTCTTCCAGTGCGGCCAGAGGCACTTGCAAAAAAGTGGGCGTGGCTGGGTTTTAATAAAACTTTATTTACTCAAACAGGATTTGGCCCTTGGACTGTAGTTTGTCCATTTACTTTAGTATACTCAATTTGATGTTTCCAGGTCTCAAAACCTTCTTTTAAAATGAAGCAGGTAATTAATCATAAATCAATTGCCATATTCTCTCTCTCTCTCTGAGTACTTTAAAGTTAATTTAGGTCCAAACCAGCTCATGGGCAGGTGCCAAGAGCAGCCGCAGAGAGCAGAGGAGTGGCTCCCTTCCCGTGGCTCCCTTCCCGTGGCTCCCCTGGCAGGGGGGGTGGGCTGTCTCCCAGACAGCAAAGCACCAGGGAAGCATCAGCTGGCCTGCAGCAACTCTGCTGCTGCGTGTTACCCGCATGTCAACTTTGTTTACAAAGTGCCTCCAAAAAGGCACTATGTTTGTACCTGCATTTGCCAGACCATGACTGGTTCTAGCCTCCAGCCAACCAGGTAACAAGCCACAAAAGTCAAAGGAAAGGGAAAAGGCAGTGAAACCAGTCTGACTGTCTCTGGAGAGCTAGGTCCCCCACTTTTCAGTGGTCAGATCCCATTTCCTCAAACCCAGCTCCTTTGCAAGTTTGATTCGAAACAAGTCGAATAGGAGAGTTACTGAAATTATTCTCTCATATTTGATCACTTTAAGCCTCCTTTCAGCTGTTGGGTAGAGTGTGCCCCAAACGGAGAGGATTCTTATGTTTCTTGTACGTGCACACTTGAAAAATTTTGGTTGAAGCTCAGGAGTAATGGTGTCTATATATTTTCATGGAAGCAAGAAACACAAAGAGCTGGCATTAAAACCCCAAGCAGCCTGCTTTCTTCCGAGGCAGGAGAAAAGCTTTTGTGTGACCCACTTTCACTTAGGGCAGTGTGGAATGCTTCTTAAAACATTAGGAGGTAGCCCTAAACACCTCTGCCATCCAACCAACCATAATATGAAGTAAAAAGCCGGACTGGGGCTCCATATTATAACTTGAGATGTGATCTTTTTCCCCTCAATCAGGGTGTCTCCAGTTCTCTGGCTGTGAAGTTCAACTTATTCATAATTTATTGCTCATGAGGAGGAGCTGATTTGGGGGTTATTGTATTTTGTCTCGAAGCTGATATTTGAGGGAGAAGTAGCATCGTGGCCCACCCACTCTCGGGGTTGCCAACAATGGATTTACTTCTTTATCCTTAAAGTCACAGAGGAATTTTTAGAGGAGGGAAGGCCAATGCCGGTAGAAAAATGTTAACTTAATAAAACGGACTGAGATCAGATTTCCCTCTTTCTGACTGCCTCCCACCTGGAATCCTTTTGTTGACTTCTTGAAACTTCCTGTGATTTACGGGACCCCCTTTCCTGGAGGCCGAATGTCTTTTGATTAAGAAGTGAGCCACAGCTCCGAAACCGCAGGGACAGCTGTTGTTTGCATTACCCAGAACGCTTTCTGCCGTTTTCCACTTTGTTGTGTGAAGGCCTCATCTTAGTGCCGAAAGCTGCCCCGAGTGCAAGGCGCCTCTCGTCTCCTAGACAACCAGTGGTCCCCGTTTAGCACCTTTTGGCCAGCAGAGGTCTTAGAGAAGAATTGGGTTTCTTCGAAGGAGGTGAGGTAGGAGGGTGGTGTTCTACTTGGGGTGTTCTGATTTTTTCCCCCATCCTGAAATTCTATGAGCAGTTAAGACCCTAGGATCCCGTGAAGAACATCTCCCAACCACCCAGAACAGTGATCCCCAGGGGAGGTTTGGGGGTCTCTCTTCCTAGCCCACCAGCGTGTGGAGTGGTTGGGAACGGGGAGGGTGTGTGTTGTTTGGAAAGAAAGCATGATTATACCTGTTGGTCAGATGTTCGATGTAGTTTTCATTTCAGATGACATTGAAAGGTAGGTAGTATGACATTTTCATTGTTGAGGGGAGTGTGGGTGAAGAAAGGATGGAAAGCATTCATGTGGCCCATGGCTGGACAGGTCCTCCAGCTGGGAAAAGGGAAGGAAAGATGTGGCTGAATGAATGTCTTAGGCCTCTAACAGGTTAGAAAGGCCAGTAGTGAAGCCCTTCCTTTGAGACAGACTGAACAATCAGAAGAACTTAATACAAGTACCTGTGGCGCCTGGGAGGGGAGACACTGAGGCATGTGCGAAGGGCATCATCATGTCACGACTGGGCTTAGAACCTCGAAGATCATGTCCTGGGGCGGGCGGGCTTTGGTAAGAGGAAGGGAGTGATTGACAGCAGGCTTGGCACACTGCAGCCCGTGGCCACCTGGCCCGCTGCCCATTTTTTTTGCAAATAAAATTTTATTGGAGCACAGCCATCTCCTTCATTTACATATCGTCTGTGGCCTTTCACTCTGCCACATCAGAGGTGAGTTGTTACGGCAGAGACATATGACCTGCAAAACTGAAAATATATACTGTGTGGCCTTTTATAGAAGATCACGTTTATCAAGTCCTGCTCTAGGGTGTGGGTCCCTGTGGGAGGAAGATGTCCCAAACGGTCCTTAGGTGGGAAGGCCAGGCACAGCCAGAGAGCACAGGGCCGGGAGAAGGCACGGAGGAGGGAAGGAAGGGAAACATGTTGGGTATGCCGTTGTTTTTTTTTTTTAAGATTTTATTTATTTATTTTTAGGGAGAGGGAGGAAGAAAGAGAAGGAGAGAAACATTGGTTTCCTTTTGCATATGTTCCAACTGGGGACTGAACCTACAAATCAGGCATGTGCTCCAGCTGGGAACCAAACTGGTGACCTTTTGCTTTTTGGGCCGACGCTCAACCACCTGAGCCACGCTGGTCAGGGCTGTGCACTTGCTTTTCATTTGAGTTCTTCTGGGTGAGCTTCCCTAGCTGTGCTTTGTCAAGGTGTAGTAAGCAAGGGCGGTTGGCAGGGCGACTGCAGGAAAATTCATCCCTTGTCTGTTTACCGCTCCCCGCACATGTTCGGTTGATGAACAGGAGTCCAGCCTAATGCTTGGGCGAAACCCCGTGTTTCACAACTGTGGTGAGCTGTGGAGTCGTGTTCTTGGGTGGTTCATGTGCTGAGGTCATTGTTCTATCTAAAGACAAACAGAATGGAAGGCACACCTAAGCAGGGCTGTCCTTCATTGCTGCTCTCAGGAGCCATGTGGGCTCCCACCTGCTCCGCCTTAGTGAGCCACCAGTGAGGAAGTGCTGCTCCTGAGCCCCAGACAGCAGCATTCGGAGAGAGCTGTGGCCAGAGAAGAACCATGCTCTGCTGGTCAGAGAGCTGAATGGAAGGGGTCTGGAGTGTCCGTGGATAACACGGGTCTCAGGCATCCCTCCTGTGAGGCCAGCCGGTGTGATCAGCTCTGAGGATGCTCTTCCCTGGCGTGGGCTGGAGGAGAATCCACTCACCATCAGAAGCATGTTTTCCAGGTCCAGCTCCTTTCCATTCATTTTCCAGTTTCATTTCCTGAGACTCAGCCACGTGCCAAGTGGAGCTCCCACAACTGGCAGAAGTGATTGGTGCTTTTGCACTCACCAGGTTGTTTGCTGCGGGCCCCGCCTTCCTGACAAAGCCTCGGTGACCTAAGGGACAGGATGAGGTTGCAATCCTGATGTGACACCCCTGTTTACTCCTCTTGGATTTTTCTAGTTATATTTCAGAGTGCTTCATGGTGCGCCAGACAAAGGTCGTTTTTAACCCAATGAAGATTATGTTGCACGACTTCTGGACCCCGGCCTGTTACTACTGCCCACGCAGCCAGGGGAACATGATAGGAGCCGGGGCATCTAAAACTTAGTTTGGCCAGTAGCCAGCCCCGCCCCCCCCCAACTCCACAGTGTGGGAAGTTCTTTCTTTAAGACGGAAGCCGTGTGTGCATTCAGTAGCATGCAGGTCACTGAAGCCACGCCCTGGGGTTCGAGGTCCCATCAGCATCACCGTGCCTGTCCCCCTCTGACATGTTCTCTTTGGGGAGAGGGTGCCGTGATCCTGAGCCACTTTTCCTGTTGGAGTCACAGCTCTGCTCTGTGCTGTTCAGCTCCGTTTCACAGGGTGGTTTTGCAGGGACTCTTCACTGGGGACTCCTTCCCAGGCTGGTGTCTGATCTCAGGAACACGTCCCCTACCAAGGAGCCTCTGCTGGGCCCTGCCATGGTGACTCAGTGCGGGTCCTGAAGCAACCTGCCTGTCACTCTCCTCCTTCCAGTTCTCTGTGGTGACTGTCCCACTTAGAGTCCTCTTGGAATAGAATGCAGACCCTCTGTTCCAGTAGCTTATAAGCCAAGGCAAGTGGCCAGCAGTCCTCCCACAGGGCCGAACACTAGGGGGTCACGGGAAACTCCTTGGCCTAACAAGCACATTTCTAACCATTACCACTTAGACTGAGTTGTGTTTCTGTTGTCGGCACAGTGGAGCTTTGGATGCCTACCTGGCCTCATCCACGACAGCTGGAGGCACTAGCCTTTCTCATAAAATACACCGGTGAAGGGGTAAGCTGCAGGGGGATAGAGAGAGAGGCACAGAGAGGTTCATGGTAACAATAAAGGAAGTTAGTTCTACGTGAGCCCCAGCAAAGGACCCATAAAGGGAGATAGGCTTCAAGAGCCAGATGCTGCTGTATCTGGGTGAGATTATCATTCCTTGAAATACGTGGGCAATATCGTTAAGCACCGTTGGGCAGAACTGGTAACAGGTGCTCTTTGGCGCTTTTATTATTTTGTTATGTGTGTAACACTCTTCAGCCAGAGCAAAATAAACACCTATCCTGGTTATTTAATAACAAGGAAAAGGCCACACACCAAATCAGGGTGAAAAGACAAATAGAACGGGAACAAATACTCTTCTTTGACAGGTGGCAGGTACCAAGAGGGGCAGGGTCCAGGAGGGTATGAAGGTGATGGGTTTAGCTGCAATGAGGAACTTTCCCAAACTGAGGTTTGAAGCCAAGGCTGTTGCTGGGTGTTGGACATCATCCCACCTCCCACCTTGGTGGTTGGGGGAGGGGCAGGCACACCCACAGGGAGGGTTTCTTTTTTTTGGGGGGGGGTGTGGCTTCTTTTTTTTAATATATTTTATTGATTATACTATTACAGTTGTCCCATCTCCTCCCCCCAACCCCCTCCCTGCACACCCCTTCCCCCCACACTCCCCCTCTTTAGTTCATGTCCATGGATCATATATATGAGTTCTTTGGCTTCTACACTTCCTATACTATTCTTAACCTCCCCCTGTCTATCTTCTACCTACC
>VMDR010003993.1:0-65197 GCA_007922815.1 Macrotus californicus | reverse complement strand
CAGCAAAGCTATCATTTAGAATGGAAGGGCAGATAAAGTGCTTCCCAGATAAGGTCAAGTTCAAGGAGTTCATCGTCACCAAGCCCTTATTATATGAAATGTTAAAGGGACTTATCTAAGAAAAAGAAGATAAAAAATATGAACACTAAAATGACAACAAACTCACAGTTATTAACAACCACACCTAAAACAAAAACAAACTAAGCAAACAACTAGAACAGGAACAGAATCACAGAAATGGAGATCACATGGAGGGATATCAGCAGGGTGGGGGGAAGAGAGGGGTTAAAGGTATAGGGAATAAAAACCATAATTGGTAGGTACAAAATAGACAGGGGGTGCTTAGGAATAGTATAGGAAATGTAGAAGCCAAAGAGCTTAATATATATGACCCATGGACATGAACTAAAGAGGGAGAATGCGGGTGGGAGGGGGGTGCTCAGGGTGGAGGAAAATAAAGGGGAAGAAATGGGACAATTGTAATAGTGTAATCAATAAAATATATTTTTAAAAAAGGAAAAAAAATAAAAATACATGGATGGTTCTGGCCAGTGTGGCTCAGTTGGTTGGAGCATCATCCTGTAAACTGAAAGATCACAGGTTCAGTTCCCAGCCAGGGCACATGCCTAGGTTGGGGGTTAGATTCCTCAGCAGGGATGCATACGAAAGGCAACCAATTAATGTTTTTCACATCCATGTTTCTCTCTATCTCTCTCTTCCTCCCTTCCCCTCTCTCTAAAATCAATAAGCATTTCCTTGGGTGAGGATAAAACAATTTTTTTAATAAAATATATGGACATTTACAGATCACAACAATAATATATATATACATATATATTTATATATATTTTTAAATTGATTATGCTATTACAAGGATATATATATATATATATATCCTTGGCCTGGCTGGTGTAGCTCAGTGGATTGAGTGTGGACTGCGAACCAAAGGGTCACCAGTTCGATTCCCAGTCAGGGCATATGCCTGGGTTGCAAGCCAGGTCCCCAGTAGGGGGCGCATGAGAAACAACCACATATTGATGTTTCTCTCTCTCTCTTTCTCTTTCTCTTCCCCTCTCTCTAAAAATGAATAAATGAAATCATATATATATGAATATATATATATATATATATATATCTCCATCCTTGGGTGAGAATTTAAAAAAAGGAGGGAGGAGGCTTGCATGAAATGAAGGTCTCAATAATATTGATTGTCCCCTTTGAAAAATTTAATACAGTGCTTCTCAAACCTTAATGTGCCTCCAAATCACCTGGGGACTTGTTAAAAAGCAGGTTCTATGCACCCTCTTCCCATGCCACTGAACAAGACAGTGCTCACAACTATCTTGGCTGATGCTCTCCAGAGCATCCACAGTGCCAACAAGAGAGGTGAACACTAGGCTCTTATTAGGCCATGCTCCAAAGTCATCGTCCAGTGTCTAGCAGTGACGATGAAACATGGTTACATTGAAGCGTTCAAAATCACTGACGTTCACAAAGCCGGGAAAGTTGTGGTGAACCGCGTGGTGTGGAGTGGTCGGCCCCAGATTTGATGTGTAGCTTGAAGATCTAGAGAAAGGGCAGAATAATCTGCTCCTGTCCCATCAGTTTGGTTTCATTACAATGACAACTTCAGCCAGCATCATAGACCACAAAGGAGTAAGAAGCGAATGCAAAGGAGGGAAAAACCTTAGGATTCTTTTTCAAGAGATGTAATATACATATGCAAATAAAATGCCTCCATGGAGATAAAAACGCAGGTTCTGATTCAGGGAGGCCTGACAAGCTCCTGGTGATTGCTGACTGCTGGCTTATGACCTCATTTTGAGAAGCAGGGGTCTAACACAGGGGTCAACAAACTTCTTTTGTAAAGGGCCAGACAGTAAATATTGTAGACTTTACAGACTCTATGATCTCTGCTGCAGCTGCTCAAGTCCGCCAGTCCAGAACAAGAGCAGTTGTAGGCAACACAAACAAATGGGTGTGGTTGTGTTCCAATAATACTGTATTTACAAAAACCAGGGGCAGACTAGATTTGGCCTCTGGGCTGTAGTTTGCCCATGTCTGGTCTAATGTGTTTAAAGTCAGCATATAATTTTTGTAATGGACATCAGTGAGCTTGTCTCCTGAGCTTCCAATAACTTCTTCGGATACGGTTACTTCCCCTTCCTGCAGATCCACCTCCCACGGCCCACAGTGGTTCCAGAGTAGAACACCTACTGCCAGGTTCCCACGACGGGACGCTGACTCCGGACTGAAGCAGTTGGTTCTGGATGATGGCGTAACTCCAGTGGGCGTCATTCACATTCTGTTCTACAGAACATTGTACTCCAGGGACACCCTTTGCATAAAAAACAAAGGGAATGGCATCCTTTGTGTTGTACAATTTTGACTGAAGAGGGCAACTGTTACTCTTTCCTTAAGATTCTGAAATTAAGCCCTGGCTGGTGTGACTCAGTGGACTGAGTGCTGCCCTCTGATCCAAAGGGTCTTTGGTTCGATTCCTAGTCAGGGCATGTGCCTGGGTTGCAGGTCAGGTCCCCAGTAGGGGGCGTGAGAGGCAACCACACATTGGTGTTTCTCTCCCTCTCTTTCTCCCTCCCTTCTTCTCTCTGCAAATAAACAATAAACACAATATTTTTTTAAAAGATCCTGAAATTGAGTCTAGGAAATTTCTGATTTAGTCTGCCTGTCTGTCCTCTCAAACTGAGGATATATTAGTGAACATGAAGCCCCCCCCCCTTTTTTTAACCCTGTCAGTTGGGATGCAGAGAAAAGTAGTAGTGAGACAGAATGAAGCAGGTGTTCAGAGAGAAACAATGGTGAGAAGTGACAAGAGTGCTTCCTGCGCTGTCTCTAGCACCATGATCCTTGGCTCCGGGCCGTGCCTGAAGTCCAGCTGCATCTTTGCCCTTGGGTTCTATGAGAGAATCTGTATTCTTATATAAATTCATTTTCTTTTGATTAACTCTAGTATAATTCTGTTGTGTGCAGACCACAGTCCTAATAGTATTAGCAAACAATAAAAGAATACCTTAGTAGAATTCAAATTTGGTAGGTTTTTTTTTAAAAAAACAGTATACAGATTGTTGCAGGAGCACGTATTTTTGTTTTAAACTGGATCTCCCAGACTATGGAGTATGTGCTATTTCATAAATATTAAAGTACATCTGTATTCTAATGATCTACATAGTCATAAATCATTTTGTCAGCTGTATAATAACTTTTCAACCCCTGCTTTGGTTAGAGTCAGTGGCAGAGAAAAGAAAACTACTTTTTTGGACAGAAAAGGATTTATTGCAAGGTATTAAAAGGCTTACGATGTTGTTACATGGGCTGATCTTCCAGGAGCAACTCTCCAACCCACACTGCACAGCGGGGCTGTGAAGGAGGCCCCAGCTCCTGCCAAGCACAGGAGTCCACCTGCCTGCTGAATCAGGGTGTAACCACCAGCAGCCACTAGCTCTGGGATCGTGCCACGCTTCCACATCAGGAAGCTGCCTGCCGAATTGGGGAGATATTACCTACGCTTCCAGGTCCAGACCAAACTGCTTCCCTTGGGACCAGCAAGTTAGATGCCTCAAACTCTCCCCCTCTTTTCCCCTTTTAACTCAGTTCACTTTCAGTTCACTGGGTGAATGCATTTGATTGAAGGAGCCTAAGTCTCATTCAGAATCCTAGCAGCAAAGGAGTCTGGAAAATGTAGTTTCAAATGTTATAGTTTCTGTATCCTGGAAGACACACCATAGTGAGACTTGAACAGATGTTGAATGAATCCACACCACAGCCACACCCCTAATTGGTCACACAGTTGTAAAACAAAAATTACATTTTTGTGAAGAAAATGGAAACATGAGCAAACAAACAATAATACAATAGTTCACTGCATTTGTCAAAATAATACCACGTAATTTAGACTTTTCTTTTCTTTTTTTTTGCCAGATAGTGTCAGTGATGTATTCATTTCCACTTAGGCAACTGGATCAGCTTTTAACATCTGAATGATTATGACGAATAAAAAGATTTGCTCACTCATTCATTTCCTCAACAAATACTTTTCGAACACTTGGTGTGTCAGGCGTTGCTTCTGCGCTGCAGCTACAACAGGGACCAATGGGTGTTACATCCCACCGGCCCTTGAAAAACCGTGTTCATCTGAGTGATTTCAATAGGAAGATTAATTATACTTGCTCTTTCACTACACATTGCCAAAGATTAGTTGGCTTAAAAGTAAAGCAAGCAAGGCAAAAACTCTTAAAGATCATCAAATCACAGTGAAATTTTGGTTAAGACAGGTTCTTGTTTTAAAATCTTATATGTAGATTTTTAGAGTTGATTTACATGCCATTCCATGTTTTAACCAAATATTTGTCCTTTGAGGATATTTAAAGGTCATCAACCATTCCACCTCCTTTTTTTTTGCCTCTGTCACCAGAAGCCCCCAAATCCTTTCAGCCTCACAGAGGACAGAGGAAGTTTTCATAGGGAATCTTTTTCCATTACCCCTTTCTCTCAACCCCAACCCATCTCCTGTATCTTTAACTTCTCCCTCTGCAGCAGAGACTGCTAGCTGTTCACCCAACCCATCTCCTCTTCTTCCTGGGCACACAGCAAGACTAAATTTCCTAGCGTCGCTGGGCATGGCCATGTGACTGCTGTTACCTGCGCTGAAGTGATAGACGCTACTTCTGGGCCAGACCTGTAGAAAACGTCCTATGAACATCACCCATGCTCTTTCCCTTCCATGGCTTGATGCAGGCAAGCCGGGAATCATGGAAGCCATCTTGAGCTACAAGGCAGAAGAAGTCTAGGTCCTGAATCACCATTTGAAGGACTGCTTCTGATTTTAAGTTATCAAGACATAAACTTGTGTCATGTTTGACCCTTTACACAGGATTGGGATGATTTCTATAGCAACTAGTGTTATCTCAACAAATACATCCTTTACTGGATTTTTTCCACCAGCACTTGCACATAGACTAGGCTCCTGCACAGAAAATGGGAAACTCTCCCTTGATTCAATATCCCCTTCCAGCTCCTACCCTATCTCTGAACAGCCACCTGTTGTCAGAAATTGTTTCTCTTACTTTCTCTAGTCCCTCCATTCTCCTCACTTTTTGACCCTCCCTAACCTGGCTTCCACCCCCATCACTTCACCAAAATTTCTCTCCCTGAGGCCGCCAACAACCTCCACATCGCTGAGTGCAACGGGCCCGTTTCAGTGACCACTAGATCTCTGAGGAATATCTGGCTCAGCTGACCCGGCCTCCTCCCTGAAACGCTTGCTCCTGCTCTGCAGCACCACGCTCTTCCGGCCGATGTCCCGGCTCTGCAGCTACTTCTTCTCTTTCTCCATTGTTGGCTCATTTTCTTTGACCTGAACTCTACATATTTTTATTGCACTTCTCACTCAAACTTCCTTCGTTATACAATTCCATCCACACCCATACCTTTAATAACTAACGAGAACTCAAATTTCTGTCTCCGATCTAGACCTCCCTTATGAGCTCTGAACTCTCTTGTCTACTTGCTATATTGTCTTTACTCATTTCGTGACATTGAAGACAGAACCAAGAGTCCAGGACCAGAGAAATGAGAATGATTGCTGGTGTGTGCCCTGGCCGAGTAGTTCAGTTGGTTAGAGCATCATCCCAATACGCCAAGGTGTGGGTTCGATTTCTGGTCAGGGCACATACAAGAATCAATCAATAGGTACATACATAAGCAGAACAACAAATCAATCTCTCTCTCTGTCTCTGTCTCTCTCTGTCTCTCTCTCTCAAATCAATAAATTTAAAAAAATTTGCATTCCACATATAAATGAGATCATGTAGTACTTTTCTTTCACTGACTGCTATAACAGCAGAAACAATAAAAAATTTTTAATTTTTTTTAAATTTTAAACAGGAGTAACAAGTTGAACTGGGAGTGGAGGGGCAGATTTGAAGAACGCACTGTCTAACAGACCTGGAGCGTGTGGCCTGGGTGAGCCAGCCTTCCTTAAAGGGCTAGTGGAGCAGGGACACAGTAGGAGGTTCTGTTTCATCCTTTGCCTGTAACCCCCTCCTCTAATCAGAGAACTGTTTCAGCCTGTACGTCAGACTTGCAAAATTCCAAGAAATATTTAAGTAATAGGAAATGTGTTTTAAGTCAACATTAGGGGAGAATTTTAAACACATGAAAATTGTTTCTGTTGGGTTAGGAACATAAACTTGTATTTTGTATAATTTTATTTGTTCAAGGTTATTATATTTTGTATATATGTTTTAATTTTTTTCTTTCAGAACATCAATTACAATATTACTAATTCAAATTATTTTTAAATATAAAAATGGAGCACTGGCTGGTGTGGCTCAGCAGTGTGAGTGCTGGCATGCAAATCAAAGAGTCACCGATTCGATTCCCAGTTCAAGGCACACGCCTGGGTTGTGGGCCAGGTCCCCAGTTGGGGGCGCGTGAGAGGCAACCACACACTGATGTTTCTCTCTCTTTCTCCTTCCCTCCCCCTCTCTAAAAATAAATAAATAAATAAAATCTTTAAAAAAAGAAATTGTTAAATATAAAAATGTAGCCCACAAGCCACTGAATATTAACAATAAAGTGCTGTTTCCCAGCTAGTAAAAGCAGGCAAAAACTTGGCAATTATTTTTAAAATTCCAGCCTGTGGAGGTTGGTTACTTTTTTTTTAAGAGAGGGAGGGAAAGGAAGGGAGAAGGAGAGGCAGAGAAACATTGATGTGAGAGAGAAACATCGATTGGTTGCCTCTCGTACACACCTAGTCAGGGACCAACCCCGCAACCCATGCATGTGCCCTCACTGAGAATTGAACCAGCGACCCTTTGCTTTGCGGGACAATGACCAACCAGCTGGGCCAAACAGGTCAGGGCTACTTACTCTTTAATATCCAAATAAAAATCACTCAAGCCACTGTCCCACAGAATGCAGAAGTCTGTGCCCTCCTGATGCTTTGCACGTCCCTTGGAAAGGACTCGTGTTCTTATCACCGATTCCCCAGTTCTCCAGCTCACAACGCTTTCTCGATTTTCCTCAGGGTTCTCCCTAGGACCCGGTCTCCCCATCTTTTCATTTCCTCTCCTCACTGCAAGTTGCCCAGGCCTGCTCCCCGAGGCTGCCCAAACTCTGCATTCCTCCCTTCATGCTTTCTTTGGCAGATCAGTTCTGCCCTCTTCATCTTACACTCCCCTTCCCCTCTGCCCACTCCTCGTGCCTTCCAAAAAGGTCAGGGGGAGCAACACGACATTTATATTTTTTGTAGGATGAACAAGATTTTGTACAATTGAAAAAAGAAAAAGAAAACAAGCCATGATTTTTTCCTGAAGAGATTTTTTTCCCACTACTAAGAGAAAATCATCCCTTGATCATCAATGGCTGCCCTTCCTCTGCGCCTCAGCATATACTGTTCCCTCTGTCTGGAGCAACCAGCGCACTACCCCCTACCCGTCTCAGGGCCCACACACGTCCCACATTCCTTCACTGTCCCCTGAACCTGGTACATGTTTGCTGACTGAATAAACAGATTAATCATGTTTTCTCAACCTGTGAATACAAACAGCATTCATTTCTGGAAAAAATCTTCAGGAAAAATAGTGTAAAATTGACCCAGACCTAACCGAACAGTCTCATATTCTGAGCTACCATTACATTCAGTTTCTGCTTCTGCTGCTTTATTTCTAGAAGTTTTATTGGCTCCTCTAAGTTGAAAGCTAGCCTAGATTGGAACATTTCCATGATGGGGCATGCTGCTTGTCAGAACCCCAGCTACCTCACTGTGGTTTAGGAACAGGGACACGCTCTGGTCCAGCCCCATGAGACTAAGTGGACATTTGTTAGGGGGCCTTTCTGGCATGTCGTCTTTTGGTCAATATCTGTGGGTTTTCATTTCTGTCTCTGTAAGTGGAATATCTACAACAGTGGCCATTAGCTAACAACACAATTCTTCTGGTTTCTTAAAAATTCCTCTCTTGAATGTTTGGAAAGGGCTGCTTCATCTCTAGTTATAACAACTCCTAAATCTCTATCACCAAACCAGACTAGTCTCAGAGCTCCACAGGTACCCATTCCACTGGCCCCTGGAAAGCCCCATGTGGATGTCCCCCAGGCACACTGAGTCCTGTCTGACCCTGGACTGTGCTCACATCAGAGGCTGCCTTCTGCTGTCTTTCCCCGACAGGAGCTAATGTACCAGCCGAAGCCTCTGGGTCCTCAGGCAGGGACTGCATCCCAGATTTTTCTGTCTTCCACAGCATGTGGCACAAAAACTCAGGCTTGGTTAATAGTGATTAGTCAGGAGGTTGAGTTTGGGCTACCTTACTCAGATCAGTTATGGGTCTGTTTCAGCAAAGCCTGCAAGCAGATATTGTCAGGGTTTAACTGCTTTGGGGACTGGCAAGGGAATGTTGTAGATTTTTTAAGCTAAGTCAATATATGAAAGATAAAATTAACTCCTCAAGTTCCCAATTGCTTTCAGACACGATGTGATTTATTACAATTCTCGCCCTAAGGAGCAGAGAGGAAGAGCAAAGCAAAGTCCTTGCTCTCAGTGCTTAGGAAAGTCAGAGGTGCCCAAAGGCTGAAAGCCGGGTTTCTCTGTGGAGTTTGGGGCTCCCTGAGTGCACCGCCCCTCCCGGCTCTTCCCATGTCAGAGAAAAGGTGATTAGCATCACGATGCCCTTGATGAATGCTGGTTGCTTGACATATGTCTATGTCTCTGTTATGGGCTGAATGGTGTGCCCCCCACATGCACATGCTGAAGTCCTAACCCCCAGTACCTCAGAATGTGACCATATTTGGAGAAAAGACCTTTAAAGAGGTAATGAAGGTGAAATGAAGTCACACAGGTGGTCCTTAACCCAATATCCCTGGAGTCCTTTCAAGAAGAGATCAGGATACAGACTCACACAGAGGAAAGACCAGGTGAAGACACTGGAGAAAGAGTCAACCAGCAAGGTGAGAGGCCTCAAAAGAAACCAGTCCTGCAGAAACTTTGATCTTAGACTTCTAGAAGATCTCCAGAATTGTGAGAAAATAAATGTGCGTTGTTTAAGCCACCTAGTCTGTGGTACTTTGTATGGCAGCCTGAGTACCCTAATACGGTTCCTTTTAGTCCTCCCACCAGCCAGAAAATAAGTTCATTAGCTCCATTTTATGGATAAGGAAACTGAGGCATAAAGCAGTGACTTTCCTGATCCCCCAGCACATAAGCGCCTGGGTAGGGAAGGAAGCCCAGGTTTGCGCGACAGAGAGACTCCGACAACCGGTGTCCTTCGTTCTAGCGCTCGGGGCCATTTGGAGATTTGCAGAAATGTGGCGTGCTCCTGCTGACCCTCCCCCTCTCCCCGACTTTTGTGGGTTCTCTCGATCTCTCCCACTCTCTCAGCACCCCTAGACATCCCAGGCATTGTCAGTGACTCCCAGTGCAATTAGCTCCTTGGTTTCATTGAAGTCATTTAGAAATATTGGAATGCCCTCACATAGACACTGTTCCTTGAAACCCTGTACTTTACGGCCTATCTCACCCCAGCTAGAGTTAGTGGAGGTGTGGGGGCCTCTTCACTCCTTCCCCCATCCAGAAAGCTAGGCAGGGGCAGGATGATTGCCCCAGCAGAGCACTGGACCAGTCTGATTTTACAGTGGTCCCCGCGCATCAGCTTATTTAACTCTCATAACGCAACTATGAACTAAGCATTATTTTCTACTTTTAAGAATCCACCAAAAATGCTTTAATCTCTTTTAAATCAAAAGAAAAAAACTTTTAAGTCAAACAAGATATGAGGTTTTAAAATTTTTATTTATTTTATTTTTAGAGAGAGAGAAAGGAAGAAAGAGAGGGACGGAAACATGGATGAGAGAGAGAAACACCCATCGGTTGCCTCCTGCACACGCCCAGACCGGGACCAAACCCTCCACCCAGGGATGTGCCCTGACCAGGAATCGAACTGACAACCTTTCATTTTGTGGGATAATGTCCAACAAACTAAGCCACACTTGTCAGGGCAATGAAGATGTTTTAATACACAATATTAATATAGTCATCTTTATACCAGTGCAGTCACAAAATAGAATTTAACAAGAAACAGTTCTGCAAGAAGGGGCCCAAGAAAGTCGTAATGCCGCCCTGGTTGTGTCAGGAAGAACACTGTCTGCCACAAACATCAGGAAGCCCATTCTCAATGGCTCGGCAGTGACAACGCTCCGTTTCCTCATAGCAGGAAGTTCAGTCTGAAGGAGGCCTGGGGCCGGCAGAGACAGAGACGCCTACCCGCTCTCCGCTCTACCACCCTTGGCTTCATCCTCAGCTGCGAGCACAACGGCTACCACATTCCAGGACACATCCAGACTTGACAACATTCCCAGGAAGAAGACACGTGGTCACTTCCAACGGCTCTCTCATAGAGGTGAGAACACCTTTCCCAGAGCTCCCCCAACAAATGTCCCCTCAGTCTCACTGGGCAGGAGCACAGCATCTCCCCACTCCTAAACCAAGTACTGGCAAGAAGGATGGAATTAATACAATGGACTCAGACTAATCCCCTCGGGTGGAAGAGAGGTTAGGGAGCCAACCGCAACACCTTCTCTCAAAGTCTTCCTCTGAGAAGGAGAAACCTGAAGCCAAAAGCACAGATGAGCTCGCCCAGGGAGAGCGTTCAGACAACGAAGCTCAGAGAATGTAGGGGCCTCAATGTCAACATCTACTGAGGGCAAAGAAGCAGAGATGGAACCAGTTATGGTTCCGGCTACAGAGGGGCTTCCTGGTGGGAGAGACACACTATTAAAGGAAATAAAGTTACAAATGGGTTGGAGCTCCAGCTGGGGTCAGCACAGGGCCTGTAAGGGCAGACTGGGTGGGAGGCCCAGTCGTACATTAATAACTGTGTGACTGGGCAGGTTATGTAAGCTCTCTGCCTCAGTTTCCTCTCTGTCAAGTCCCCTATACACAGTAAGTATCAAATAAGTGAAGCTATTATTGCTTTACTATTGTCCACAGTGTTATCATATTTAGGCGGTGGGAAGCCATTAGAAGGGAATTAACAGGCCAGGGTGCTGGTCAGATTTGCGTCTTGGTTAGACGGCTTGGGCAGGTGGGCCTGTCCCTGCTCTGGGTTTTCTCTTCACTAGGTCGCCGTGAGCCATACACTGAGTTTCCCTCTGGCTGCCCCCCAGCAGACCCCTCCACACCGGTCAGCATCTCTATAAAATCTCTATTGGTTTTAGCTGCAATCCTGTGCTTCTGAATCAGAATGAATTACTGTCCCTCCTTTCACCCCTGTCTGCTTGCATCGTTGCCACTCAAAGAAATTAATCAGGTTTATTAAGTATGACCTCTCCTTTGTGAGCCCTGCTCCCGGTCTGCAGATCTGTACCTGTCTACTGCTCTCCTAGCTCGGTTCCAGTCGGAGAGGCCTCAGCCTCCCTCCGCGCTCTCATGGGGGCAGGGCAGGGACAGGCAGCTGGGTGGCCACATCTTTTATTGTTTACAGAGACTGATGCACCAGGCTGGATCGGACAAAGGCAGGACTCTGCTATAGTGAGTACAAGGCCCTTTGTTGCCAAGGCTGTGGAAAAAAATAGGAACAAAAAGGATAAATGTTGCATCCAAATATGCTAATAATTAACACTCAGCACCATGGATATAGAAAGCACTTAATACTAAATCACTGCAACCATAATAGCTACTCTTTCTTCAGCCTGACTCTGTATGGCATCACTGCTTGGTAGTTAAGTACACGGGCGCCGGACCCTGGCTGCCCGGGTCCGACCCTGGCTCTGCGGTTTTACCAGGTCTGTGACTTTGAGCCAGTTACTCGAGGTACTCAAACTCCTCCTGTCTCAGTTTTGCATCTAAAGCACAAAGTACACAACTCATAACTTGATATGAGTTCATACTATGCTTATAAGGCATTTAAACATGGCCTCCTCATAATAAACACTCAATAAATATCATATTTTTATATGCCAGCTTAGGGCTTTGTGTACATTGATTGGCAAATTTAGACCTCCACACAAATTGTGACATAGACATCATTATTATTATCCTTATTTATCAGGTGAGGAAATCAAGACTCAGAGAGGCTGAGTAACTTTGTCGAGGTCACCCAGCAAGGAAGTAGCAGAACCCAATTCTGTCTGACTCTAAAAGTCATGCACTTTCCAGTGCATCAGGTCACTGACTCCAGGAGCTCCTGGCAAGAGGTCCTACATCAGTTGCGATGGCACATATTGGTGGCACATTGTTGATGGCTGTTTCACAGATTCCCCCTCCCTTTAGTCACAACTGGGACACACTGGGCATTTTCAGAATGAAGGACAGAAGAATCCTGTATTTAAGGCAGCTTAATCAATGGTTTCTCTCCTGTCCAGCCCAGCCTTATGCCAAGGCCCCAACCTGCTCTAGAATGTGCAAAGCCCCGTTCTCAAGGGGGAAGGCCAGCTCGGGAAGAGCACAAGCGTGGCCCAGCTCCAGCGAGGACTCACTCAAGTTCCACTGGCAGGGTGGAGCCATTGGGCAGAACCTGGTCACGGGGCACCAGGCCTCCCAGGACAGATCTTGTACCTTTTTTTTTTTTAAGATTTTATTTATTTATTTTTAGAGAGGGGAAGGGAGGGAGACAGAGAGGGAGAGAAACGTCAATGTGTGGTTTCCTCTTGAGCTTCTCCTACTGGAGACTTGTCCCTCAACCCAGGCATGTGCCCTGACTGGGAATCAAACCAGCGACCCTTTTGTTCTCAGGCCGGCACTCAGTCCACTGAGCCACACCAGCCACAGCAGATCTTGTACCTTAAAGTCTTTGGATATCGTTAAGGAAACAAAGTGAAACTGCATGGCCCAAAGCTCCTGCCTGCCAGAGAACTTGAAATTCTTGAGGGATGTCTGCATTTCGTTTTTTAATGTAAAGGGTCCCAGTCTGAGTTATTATACCTCCTGTGGAACAACCATCTGGTTGCCAGAACAATGAGTGCCCGTCAGGGCTCTGACCACTGCCCAGTCCTTTGGGCCTCTGCCTACGCCTCTGCATAACCAAAGTCAATGCTCTGCTCATACTTCTGCACAACCAACTCTCGGTTAACATTCAAAAGCAGCTCAGTTTCTAAACAGCAACCTGAGCAAAACTAAAACTCAGCCCTATGATATCTCTGTGGAAGAGAGGTGGCCGGCTATATCATTCATTGCAAACATTCACAGACACCTAACTTTGGGCAAGGCATTGTGCTTAGCGTGACCCTTGTCACAGCCCCTGCCCATCCCCCCAACCCTCACTTGTCCCTCTAGTTTATGGCTAGCTCCTGATGGCTCCTCCCCTGTGCCTCTCCCATATCCAGATGTCCATTTGCAATCAAATAAGAGCTGGTTGGGTTCATCCTGGACTCTGAGAAACACAGCCCCGGCTCTTCAATAAGGACATGGCCTGGTGTCAGGACGATAGCCTATTAGGGGCCTCCTGGAGGTCTCCAGGCTATGTCCACACCTAGTTCAAGGTGACAGAGCTCACTCGTGTGTTGACAGGCAAGCTGTCAATGCTGTGTGGACCAGTCCCCATCCCTCAGGCCCCCATCACAGGCCTTCTTCCTCACCCCCTCCCACCCACACCTGCCTCTTGCCTCCTAGTCACAGCCCCAGGGCTTGAGAATGAAGACCAGAGCAGCAGGGAAATGGCCAGGGTGCAGATTCCATGAAAATAAAATGCTCTGTAGTTAGACATGGATTTGAATTTCACTGTGTTAATTAACAGCTGTGTGACTTGGGCTGGTCACTTAATCTCTCTGGTCTCATTTTTCTCGTCTCTGAAAGAAGAATAATCTATACTATTAGGGTTTCTGTGAATATTAGAAATAATATAAATAGGTGTGTTTTACCCTGTGGCACTCAGTAAATGGTAGCTATTATCTGACATAGGTAGGTCTCTTTATATTTTTTTAAAGTATATATATTTTCTTTCCCTAAATTCTTACAACCACTAGGCTCCCAGGTCAGTCCACCAGTGATGTTGCTCTGAAGGGCTTGACTGGGTTTAAACTAAGCTCTCCTAGCTTTGCGCAGTGGCAGTATCGTAGCCAATGAGGTTTATCCGAGGTGCGATTATTGCTAATTGAAAACTTTTCCTAAACTAAGCTCTCCTGCAGGGTCTAGACCTTAGTCTGGCGCAGACATGGGGGTTTTGGCCATTCTGTCCATGGTTGGGTCACCAACACTCCCAATTTGCCTGAGATGGTCCCAGTTTTAGGATTGAGAGTTCCACATCCTGGGAGCATGAAAGGTCAGCCTTGGTAAAACTGGGATGATTGGTCACCCTATCAAGACAGTTGACCCAGAACAGATGGAGAAGAAGCTGGGTTTCCATAACCCTTCTCAGCTTACTGGATGGAGAGGCCAGACTGGGCACCCACTGGGCCCCTCCTAGGTTCCCAGACAAGGCCTGGTTAAGCTAAGGCCAAGGGTGCCACCTAGAGGTCATGTGAAAAACTGCAAGTCTGGTAATTACCCACCTGGCCCTGGAGACTTTATTTAGTTGGTTCATTTATATATTTATTGAGCTCTTCAGCATGTGCCAACCCTCCTGTTGGGTAATGGTAATAAGTCTTGGGGTGGGGGTGGGGAGAGTCTTGGAAGGCATCCTCAAGCAAGTTAAATTTATGCTGAGACCTACTAATTGAGAAGGCTAAGACAGGAGGAAATAGCAAAAACAAAAGCTCTGAGTGGAAAGGGGGATGAAACTGTCAAGAAACTAATCATAGTATGAAGGGATTGGATAGTGGCAACTTGGAAGAAAATGAAGCTGAAAATATTGGCAAAGCCTAACCAGCCACAGGAAACTTCTTTGTCTTTACTCCAAGGGCAATCAGGACCTAGTGAAGGGTTTCACCTTGGCTGGGCAACCCAGTTGGTCTGAGCATTGTCCCCAATGCCACGGTTGCAGGTCCGTTCCCTGTCAGGGCTCATGTAAGAGTCAACCAGTGTATGTATAAGCAAGTGGAACAACAAATCAATGTTTCTCTCTTTCTCTAAAATCAATAAATTAAAAATATTTTTTAAAAAAGAACTTCATGGTTTTGAGCAGGACAGTAACATAATCAGATATGCATTTCTCAAAGCCAGCTTGCCGCAGGGTGGAGACTGGTTTGGAGAGCAGTAAGCCTGGAGCCAGGGAGGCAATGAGAAGGTCAGTGTTGTGTGCGGGTGGTGCAGAGGGATGAAGAAAGATGTGATGGTCTGAGAGATGTGGAGATGGGCAGGGACAAGGTGACTGGCGGGAGGTAAGGGCTGAGGGGCCACGAGGTTCAAACATGGCTTGCAAGGAGGGCATGGGTGCAGAGGATAAAAAGTGATGAAAGGAAACTTGACTTGGGGAGGTAAACACACAACACAATATGCAGATGTGTTGTGGAATTGTGCACCCGAAACCTGTACAATTTTGTTAACCAGTGTCACCCCAATAAGTTCAATAAAAAAGGAAAGAAATGACTTGCAGGTTTCTAGCTAGGACCCCTGGAGAGCGGTGGGACCGCTGTGGAGACAGGAGCACTATAAGGCGGACGATGTGTGCATGTTGAATTTGAGGTTCTTACAGGGCACCTAAGTCAAGAGGGCAAGTAAACAGTTGGACAAAGATTAGGAAAAGGGACATAAATATGAGGTCGTGTGCATGTAGATGGCAACCAAAACCTAGAGCAGCACCAACATTTAAGAGTGAGAAGAGAGAGAGAACGCAGCCAGAGGAAATACGGTGTTATGAAAGCCAAGGCAAGAGTGCCTCAGGAAGGACAGAGTGGCTGACTGAAACATTTCTGAGAGGCGGAGAGACGAGATCTGAAGAGCATTAGTGACCTGCGATCCTTCTCAGGTGGGGTTAGCAGGCAGTGGCTCCGATGACTAAGACGGCTGCTAAGTGACTAACGACACAGCCTGGATACGCTGGACAAGGGGGGTGATTCACGTGCTGGAGGGGGCAGAGCAGGACAGTGCAAGGTTTCATCACGCTACTCAGAAGGGCATGCAATTGAAAACTTATGAATTGTTTATTTCTGGAATTTTCCATTTAATATTTCAAAACTCAGTGGACTGCAGGTAGATGAAACAGTGGGAATTAAAACCACAGGTAAGGGGCAAGAGGAAAGGAGGCCACTGCAAATACCAGGCAATGGTTCTCACGCCCCTTCTACAGCTAGAAAGGGCCCCTAAAACTCCAGGAGAGGGTCCTGCCAAAGGACTAGGGAAATGAAAATTCACCTCTTCCCCAATAAGTTTCCAATTTAGGGAAGGATTTAATTACTGACAATTGCCAATCAAGTACATTTGTGAGGCAGGAGATAGGAAGAAGGAAACTCTGGAGGTACCCCAGGGCTAAGATAAAGGACTTAGACCCTGTTCTAGGACCAGTTGTTCCTGCTTTCTGGAAAAGCGCTTGCTCATGGTGACTCATGAATGCACCTGCGCAGAAGATGCTACAAGACCCCTGCTTCATTATAATAGTATTATAATAAATTAACCTTGTGCAACCCCCTTCCCCAGGGGCCAATCAAGGAAAATCACAGGAGACCAGAATGCGCAGTAGCTTTAAAGTAATATGACTACTTGTACATGCTCAATAAAAGCCCGCCAAAACTAGCCAGTAAATATCCACCCGATAAGAACAGAATCCCTCCAGCCCCCGAGGTCAATCTCTGCTTGGAGTTGGCTCGCTTCCATGTTCTGTGGAGGGTGCTATCGCTTAATAAATCTGCTCTCTCTCTTTCTGCTGTAAACTCCTTGTGTGTTCAGTTCAATTTTTTGTCTGCAATCACCAAGAACCTGGTTACCTGTGCCCACCTGCGACATTCACTCTCATCTATGAGCCTTTGGTAAGCTGTGCCCTCCATCTGGAATACTTTACTCCACTCCCATCTCCCACAGCAAATGTGCCCCTCACCTTGTCAACTCTTACTCAAACTTCTGGCCTCAATTTCAAAGTCCCTTCCCCAGGGAATCCTCCAGCCAATGTTAGAAACAACAGCCTCCGCATTGGCTTCTCTATTCTGCCCTTGCTCCCCATCAGCCTGTTATCGACACAGCAGCCAGAAAGGTTCAGTAGAATTGTGTCCAGCCATGTCACCCCTGAGCTCAAAACCCACCAATGGCTTCCTCACTCTCTCAGAGTTAAAGAGAAAACCACAGGCCCAAGATGTCATCCCTCGTGCTAAGAGCTCATGATACTAAACCTAGATTTCATACCTGATCAATGGCAGTTTCGACTTCTCCCAGTAATGTAATCTTATCCATCAGTATGGACTTTTCCGGTCAAGCACCAGGAAGTCAATCTGTCACAAGGGCCCTCTATATCCCCCCCACACACACACACCCCACACACACACACACACACACACACACAAATAAAGGCAATCTGCATGATACAAACCCTTCCCCTTTTTCTTTGCCCAAAGAAAATACATTGGCCCCCAAATCATCCTTTCTTTTCTTTTGTTAATAGTTCCCTTGCCCCACTCTCCTTCCTACAAAAATCTTCCATTTTGTATGACCCTCAGAGTGGTCCTTGTACTTGCTAAATGAGTTGATGCCCAATTCATGAATCGCTAATAAAGGCAATTAGATCTTCAAAATAAATTTTATTTTGTTAAATTTTATTTAACAATGCCCAAACTGTAACATGCTACAAAATTCGCCTTATGCTACCGCTCTTCCCTCACCCCACCCCTCCCATCTTCTTCCAGCTGCAACTGGCTTTCTTATCTAATGCCAGCCCCAGTCCTGCCACAGGGCCTGTGCTCCCTCACTTCCTTCAGGAATTAACTCAGAAGTCACCTTCTTGAAATCTGACATTTGTTACAACGTGGATGAACCCTGAACGCATTCTAAGTGGAATAAGCCAGCTGCAAAAAAGTACTGCATGACGTCCCATACGGGAGGTACCTGGTGGGGTCAACGTCGGGGAGACAGAAAGTAGAACCGTGTTTGCCAGGAGCTGGGAGAGGACGAGGGAGGGAGTGCGGAGTCACCACTTAGTGGGGACAGAATTTCATCTTGGGGTGACGAATTCAGTGAGTGGGTGGTGAAAGGATAACGTCAGCGCCATCTGCTGTCGTGGTGCCATTTGCTGAGCAGGCCTGTGTGTCCTTGGTGAGGATGACTGCCAGCTTCCTCCTCTGAGCTTCTGTCCCCAGGACTGGAATTACTGGAAAGCAAGGACAGAACTAACCTCTCCCTACAGCCATGGGCAGAAGGTAACATTGGCGCAACACCCCAACAGCCCAGAGGCCACACAACAGCACCCCCCACCCTTTTTTAATCCAATTATAATCCAAAGAAAGCTCAAAGCCCCCACCCCTCAGGGCTGGGGTGTCTCTCCTTTCTGGGCGAGTGAATACAAACTTTATTCTCTGCACTTTCTTCTCCTCGTGAATTCTTTCACAGCCCACGTCACCGGCCACCCTAGCAGATGGCAGTGCTGGCTGCACAACATCACAAACGTACTTACTACCCTTGAACTGTAAATTTAAAAATGGTCAACATGGTAAATATTGTTATGTATATTTTACCACCACCACAAAAAAAGTCACCTTCATTGTGAGGTTGTCCAAGCCACCCTTTGTAAATGTCAACCCCTCGGCAGGCTGGGAGTCATGGGGAGACAGAACACGAACAGGGTCAGAAAGGCCAGAGCTTCCTGGACACCTTCGGGAGAAGGGAAAGGGGAGGGATGGGAGGGATGGGAGAGGTGCGGAGCCAAACACACTGGCCCTGCTCTAGGTGAGCAGGCGCAGGGGGCAGGATTCCCGAGAAGCTAGCCTCCACACCTCGGAAGGCAGAGAGCCGCAGGAAGGGTGTGGCTCCATTAGTTCCGGTCCACGGCCCTTCATGGCCCCTCCTCCACTTCTGCTGACCTGGGCTCTGTAGAAGGCAGATGTGGCAGGAGGCCCACAGTGGCACCACTGCCTCGCCCCTTCCACCTGCGTGCCCTCCAGGAGCGTGGTCTGGTTGGTTTCAGTCTCCACCTGCGCACCCACCCTCAACGTCCATACCCCCAGCAGGAAAGCAATTCACAGCCAGGCTCGGAGAACCCATCTTTGGAAAGTTCCAAAAGTCCTGACCCCACGGGGCAGACCCCAGCAGGGCTCCAAGAAATTGAGTCTGGCCCAGAGGGAGACCAACATTCACGACTACTTCAACCTCCAGCTGACCTCTTTAGAGGTCAGTCTGTGACCTGGCTCAAGATCAAGCACAGAGCCCTTGCAGGACAATGGTGCCCTTGCATCCCTGCCAAGATGGGTCAGGGTTCCTGTTTCTGTCCCTTCTGTTTGGACTCTTGAGTGGAAACCCCTTTGGCTGGAGCAAAGGCCTGGAGGCACTAGACCCTGACCATGACAGCTATTCTGCCCCAGCCCTCATAGGGCCCTTCTCCCAGAATTTACCACCCAAGCCAGGGCCCTCCCAGCACCTTCCCAGTGCTCGGGCCTAGGGAGTTGCCCCACTGTGCCTGTTATTCTGAGCCCTACTACAGGTCCTCTCCTTGTGAAATTTCCCACCACCTTCTGACCCCACATGGCCAGGCCGTTTCACAGGCTAAAACCTAGACCCCTTGCCAGGCTGAAGGAGCTACTATCTCATTTATTCACAATAACCCTATGAAGTACAATACTATTATTATTGCCATTTTCACAGATGAGGAAACAAAGCCTCAGAGAAGTTAAGCAACTTGGCCTGAGTCATTCAGCTAGTGAGTGTTGAAGGGAGATTTCAAACCCAGGTCTGCCTGGCTTTTGGAACCCATGTTCTCCAATTCCCTGGTCTGCCGAGTAGCACTGAACTTCCTTTTGCTTTTCACCTCCGTTGACCAGCTTCTGGGTACCACCCTCCTGGTTGCAGGCCTGAACGCCCAGCCAGACCTGTTTTGGTTGTTGTTTTAAAGCCCCATCCCCAGTCACATCCTTCTCCCTCTTGCTGCTAAAACTCAACTGTAAGCTACCACATCAGACTGCCTGACAAATGAGTCTCTTTTGCAATGCCTGGGACCAAGACACCCATCCCAAATGCCTCCCAACCCTTGTTCCATTGCTCCTTTGAGGAGCCGGCTCACATCCCTCACTCGCCCTTACTTCATTTGCCCTTCTTGGAATACCCCTCCTGGACCACTCGACAGTGCCTGCTGAAGTCCCAGAAGACTCCTAATTTCCTCAACCCAGTGATCTCACACAATTCTGGGTCTCAAGGATAGAACCCACTCCCCCCCACCCAACCCCCCAAATAAAAAGCTCCTCTGAACCAATACCCTGTCAGGAAGCTACAGACAAGAAGGAGGGCTTGAGTTCCTGTCCTAATAGGGTTTGGAACAGGAGAAGGGACACCAGGGCAGCTGCTTCTTTCAGGTCCTGAACCACCATTTTTCTCCTGCAAATCTTGCTTATGATAAAGAGGTAAAACATGCTGAGAGAAGCGAGGCGGGAGAGAAGGTTCAGCTGAGAGACTGACCGTGAGAAAGGGGATGCGTGTGGAAGCCACGTAGATAGCCTATCTTCCCCTAATACTGACTTCTCTGGACCACTGTGGAGAGGGAATGAAAACACGTAACCTAAAACATTCTTAAGTTAAATGTTTTAAGTTAAATCTCTTAAAATATTTTTAAACATAAAGTTTTTATTTTTTAAAGATTTTCCTTATTTATTTTTAGAGAGAGGGGAAGGGAGGGGGAGAGAGAGAAACGACAACGTGAGAGAAACAGTGACTGATTGTCTCCGTAGGCCCCACCTGGGACGGAGCCGCAATGCAGGCATGTGCTTTGACCAGGAATCTAACTCCGGACCTCTTCCTTTTGCAGGAGGAGGCCCAACCCTATTCTGGTCAGGGCTTAAAATATTTTTTAAAGTTTGAAAGCAACATTAGGACTTAATAGCAAAATTCTCTAGAATGTTTAAGCTAAAACATGAAATTGCTTTAAAAACAACAACTACTTTCCTTGTCACGAAGAATTTGTGCTCCTCCCCTATTGGGGCTGATTCCCTTTGTTCCGAGGTTAGGGTATGAGAACCCATTCCTGGCACCGAGTGAAGACAGCTATTGTGATTTCGGGAGGCCGGGGGAGGGAGGCTGAGTGCCCAAGGGTATGACCCAGCCAGAGGTTCTGGGAAGGAGCAGCCCGCTGTCTCCGCTCTACCCCATCCCTGAGAGAGCCTCTGGCGGAGCTAGGAAAGTAGCAGCAATTGGCTCCACCCCCACCGTCTCTCCCCCACTCAGCCCAGCACTGCTTACACGTGGTTTTCACGATCCCAGGCATCTCCAGGGTGGGGTGGTGCGGAAGAGAGACCTGCCAGCCCCCAAGTAATCCCCGTGTGATTTCTCCCTGGAAAACTGCTAGGAATGCGCTCTGCGGGCAAAACTGGACTCCACCGGTTTGGGACAGAGCAGCCTGGAGTCCCGAAAGACAGGTGAGCGTGCCCAAGTTAAGCAGGTGAGCGTGCCCAAGTTAAGGACAGTCTGGGGTCACCAGCCAGAACGCCATGGCCGCGCTCGCCTGCCGCCTGTGCCATATCGCTTTCCACGTGCCCGTGGGGCAGCCTCTTGCCCAGGATCTGCAGCACCTCTTCGGCTTCCAGCCCTTAGCTGTGCGGGAGGCAAACGGCTGGCGGCAACTGGCCGTGCGCAGCGGGGACGCAGTCTTTTTGGTGAATGAGGGCGCGGGGACCCCGGAGCCGCTCTACAGCCTGGACCCGTGCCACGCCGTGCCCAGCGCCACCAACCTGTGCTTTGAGGTGGCAGACGCGGCCGTAGCTGCTCGGGCGTTGGAGGCGCGGGGCTGCAGCGTGCTGGTGCCCCCAGTTAGCGTCCGGGATACACAGGGTGCCGCCACCTACACCATAATCAGCTCGCCGGTCGGCAACCTCAGCCTAACGCTGCTAGAGCGCTCCCACTACCGCGGACCTTTCCTGCCCGGCTTCCGGCCCCTGTCCTCCAAAACTGGCCCGGGCTGGATCAGCCACGTGGACCACCTGACCCTGGCCTGCACCATCGGCAGCTCCCCCACACTGATGCGCTGGTTCCACGACTGTCTAGGCTTTTGCCACCTGCCACTGAGCCCAGGTGAGGACCCCGACGTGGGCCTTGAAGTGACAGCAAGGTCTGGACGAGGGGGGCTGAGGCTCACTGCCCTGCACACCCCGCCATGCAGTGCTGTCCCCACCCTCGTGCTGGCGGAGTCCCTGCCAGGGGCCCCCAGGGCCCAGGACCAAGTGGAACAGTTCCTGACTCAGCACAGAGGGCCAGGCCTGCAGCACGTGGGGCTTTACACACCGAACATCGTGGAAGCCACTGAAAAGGTGACCTTGGCTGGGGGCCAGTTCCTGACCCCTCCTGAGGCCTACTACCAGCAGCCAGGCAAGGAAAGTCAGATCCTAGCTGCAGGGCATGAGCCCAGCCGGCTGGCTCAACATGGAATCCTGCTAGATGGCAATAAAGGCAAGTTTTTGCTTCAGATCTTCACCAAGTCACTCTTCGCAGAGGGCACGTTCTTCCTGGAGCTGATTCAGAGGCAGGGGAGCACGGGCTTTGGCCAGGGCAACATCCAGGCCCTGTGGCAGTCGGTCCTTGAAGAAGCAAGCTGCCAGGGGTCAAGAAGCCCGAGAGGAGACACTGGTAGACCTAAAGGCATCCAGCACTGGGCCTGGTGGAACAGAGAATCACCTAGAGGCCCAGAGTGAAAGGCTCTGTCCCTAGGGGCCAGGTGTGACCTCCACCTCATCAGTACCTGCCAGACACTGAATCTCTCTCTCACTGGGGTCCGAAGAGGTTGGTTGGTTTTTAACTATGAAATGTTTCTTACATAGTATATATCAAATACATATGGAAGATATAAAGAATAAAGAAGTGTAACTCCTTTAGGAAACAGAACATGACCAATACTTCTGAAGACTTTTGTGCCCTTCTCTGATCCCATTTCCCTACACCCTCTTCCAATTTTAGGATCATTAACCCCTTACTTTTCTGTGCTGTTTCACTACATATGTAATCTATCCCTAAATAAATTATTTATTTGAGATAGAAATTTAAGACAGAACAAATCTTCCCCAGTGCTTTCTTTCTGTAAAGAGCAGCCACAGCAGCCAGGAGGGGCTAGGTCAGGCAGGTCAGGGCTGAGCCAAACCACCTGTGCTGGAGCGATGCCACCCACTGCTCCAGAACTGACCAGAGACCTGGAATGCTGGGGTGGGGTATCAGCCAGTGGCAGGGACTCCCTGCAGCTGCTTTCTCCCTCTTTCCTAGGGGCCAAGGGAGCTCACACGACTCTGGACAGAACACCCCCCTCTCTGCCCAGGGCTGGCTGGGAACTCAGCCAGTGGAAGTCAGGGCCAAGCAGGACTTTACCACTTTCTGGGACTCTGGGGTGAGAGTGAAGGACACCAGGGAGAGGATGGAAAGTCTCCAAAACAACTACAAAAATAAGCACTTTATTAAACAGGATTCTCAAGGGGTGGGGGCTTCCTGAGGTATCACTGGGCCACACTGGTGAGTCCATGAGCATCAGTGGGGATGTTGGGCCGAAAGAAACTATCCAGTACTTGCTGGCCTGGGCTGGGCTTTTTCCGGCTGGACAGAGTAGACACCTGGGATCTTTTGGAACTCTGTTCAGAAGCCAAAAAAGGCACTGAGGGTACAGCAAAGAATATTATCCTTTTCCCCCACCCCCACTCCAATGATCTAGCTCAGACTCTATCCTGAATGTAGAAAAGCTTCCAATCTATCTCTAGGATCTGCCTCTTTGGTCAACTCTCTAAAAGGCAGTCAGAGGTAATCTTCCTCAAATATAAATCTGAGTCCTCTCTGCACCTAAAGCACTTCGGTGGCCTGGTGTTCACGGCCCTGACTGCTTCAGCTAAACCAGATGCTCAGAGCTCCTCACACACTGCATTGTGCCCACCATCACTTACACTACTCCTGAGCCTTATGCCGATTCCCTGCCCAAACCCAGATTACCAGCCGCTCCTTTCAAGCAGCCTTTCTCTGATCCTTGCCTCTTACACAGAACTGACAGCACTCCACCTCTGTCTCAAAATCTAATACAAACATTTCACACACCTGCCACTACTGTCTCCCATCATTTGCTCTTGTCCCCTCTCCATCTGGACCCCAGACTAACTATAAGTTCTCCAGGTCAAGAATTTATTCTTCTCCCCCTAGTGAAACCTAGAAAGGGTAATGTTCACCCAAATGTGTATCGCTTGACTCAGTGGATTCAGGCTTAGGGAAAAGAGATGGCTGGGTGAGGACCAGGGGACTCACCTTGCAGGTCCCTGGCTGTTGGCCCTCATATACACGGAATACCTAACCAAGAAGAGAGGCAGAAAGCACAAGGCTGGCATCTTCCCCCAAAGAGCCAGAACCCTGTGTTCTGTCCTCAACTTCATGCCCCAGTGCTTTTAAATATATGCTTTTTCTCTGTTTACACAGTAATAGGTTCACGCAGAACATGCAGGAAACACAACAAAGACAGTGCCTTTTTCATGGCGGTGGAGATGGCAGCAGTGTGGAACTCTTCCCGGGTCAGCCAGCGAGTGCCAGGTGGTGTGACTGTCACGGGGGCCTGCCCTTCCAGGGCCAGACCATAAACTTGATAGGTCAGCTTGATGTGAGAGAAGGTGTGGACCACCTGGGGGAGGATGATGAGGCTGAAGCAGGCCTGTGGATGTGGCAGAAAAAGTCATCGTTCCTGGCCCCTCACTGCTCACTCACCTGCCCAAGATGCCGCAGGCGGGTGGCTCGGAGGGGCCCCGCCCAACTCTGCAGTTCCTGCAGCAGGGCCTTGCGCTGATGCCGCCCCGAGGGCTCCACGGTCACAGATGGGAACTCCCACAGTCCTGCCAGCAGACCTGAGACAGAGGTCAGTAGGTGTGGCTTAGGCCTTAGCTGCTGATGCCTCCATTTCTCCCCTTTCGCTCATGCTGCTGCCCTCCACTCCCAGGGCCCAGGTACCTGAATTGGGCCTCTGCACCAGCAGAATTCGGGCACCCCCAGGGGCCCCAGGCTGCTCCAGAACACAGGTGGCAGAGTATTCCTCCCTGGGGGGCCTGCGGCTGGCCTTTCTGGGAAAGTTGGCCACTCCCAGGGTCCGGTCCCAGGGCTCTGCAGGTGTGCACAGCTGGCACTGTCCAGTGCTGAGAGCTGGGGACAGATCCCCAAGCCCCACTCAGGCCAGGTGGACTTAGGTGAGAGCAGGCCTTGGCCCAGCTCTGTAGAATCTTACTCAGGTTGTAGGACGAACTGGGATGAGGCTTCCACAGGTAGCTCCTTGGCAGACCTGGGACGGGCTGGGATGAGGGCAGGTACTCACCACACTCCTCCACATCAGGACTGCCTGGCAGGCTCTGTGATGCTAGAAGCTGTTCCCGCTCCACCTGAGAGGCACAGGGAAAGATGTCATGGGGCAAAGGTCACTTGTAGAACACGACTGCCCCTTCCCCTGATGGCTTACCCTCTGGCGTGCCCGGCACAGGCTCTGCACAGGGCACTGGCTGCAGAGCGGGTGCTGTGGGGTACACACTGTGGCCCCCAATTCCATGGCTGCTTGGTTAAAGTCTCCCGGCCGGGCTGGATCTACCAGTTGCTGGGCTAGGCTCCTACCAGAAGGGAACATTTCTGTGAGCCAAAGAACCTTTGGTGGCATCCTTCCCAATATCCCACATTACCCCAACATCCTACCAGAGCTGCTGGGAGACAAGGGTGCTGCTGGGATCAGCACCAATGACTCGGACACGGCATAGCACCCGTACTACATTCCCATCCACCACACCGGTCACCTGGCACAGAGAAGTCTAGGAGTCAGCCTGATCTGGGAGGAAAGTGGGCACACACAAAATGGGAGCGGGCTATGGGCTCACCTGGCCAAAGGCAATGGAAGCAATGGCTCCAGCTGTGTACCGCCCCACACCAGGCAGGAGCCTCTGCAAGGTCTCTGCTGTACGTGGCATGTGGCCCCCTAACTCCTCTACCACCTGATTGGGGTAGGAAAGCCCAAGGTTAAGAGACACCTGAGGCCCTGGGGATCCTACCCTCCTGCTACCCCCTTACCTTCCGGGCTCCCTCCTGCAGCCTCCGGCCTCGAGAGTAGTACCCCAGGCCAGCCCAGAGCTGGTTCACCTCCTGTGGGTGGGGTCAGAGGTCAGAGAGATCAGCGGTCAGTCCTCTTTTGTCCCCATTTCCCCCCGCCTTAGGGTGGATCTCACCTCCAGGGAAGCACTGGCCAGATCCTGCAGTGTTGGCCACTTCTATAGCAAAAAGGTGGGCAAAAATAGATGAAGTCAAGGGAGAGGGAGGTAGAAGAAGCCTTCTTTACCCCTACCCCAAAGGATAGGCTATCATCTGGGATCTAGCCCATGACCCTCCCCTTTCTTCCCTGAAGTCACCTGCATCCATCTGGTATAATAGTTGATCACCGTAGCAACCTGGGTCTGCTGCAGCATGACCTCTGAGACCCACACTGGGGGAGAGGGGTTGGCATGAGGGCACTGCTGTTCTGCCTGCTCCTAGCCCAGAGCTCCTGACCCCAGACCTGAGGGCATCCAGGCAAAGCAGCTCTGCTCTCAGAAGATGTACTCACCAGCATATGCCCGCCTGTCCAGGTCCTCCTCATCTTCTGCCTGCCAATGCAATCCCAGATGGGGAATTATTGTGGAAGGGGCTGGGTACTGGCCTCCCACACCGACTGTCCCTTGTCTGCTTACCCGTCTTCTCCAGGGTAGGTCCCGCTTCTCTCGGTCATACCAGCTCAGCAGGCTCTCCCGGAAGACTGTGACCTCAGCTGTATCTCTGAATAGATGGTCCGGGCAAACAGATGCCTGCAACACTACCTCCTCCTGCCGCCTGGCCAGGCCTGCTGGGGCCTCAGGAAATTCAGGAGTGGTTTCTGCACAGCCTGTGCCCCCAGGACCTGGGGCAGTGCAGCCTGGTCGCAGTCTGCTCCCAGTTAGGGCTTCCCCCCCTCCCAACCTCTTGCTTAAGCCTTGGACCTGGAGTCAGACCAGAATTCTCAGCTGTGTGCAGCCCTAGCCAAGTTTCCAGCCTGAATCGTCCCAGAGTGGTGCTGCTGGCTCCTGTCTCTGGATCTTAATGAAAATCCAACAGTTTCAGCCAAGTATAATATACCTGTGCAGGGCTTTCCCATTTAAATAACATTTTCAGGGTGATAAACTCATTTGATCCCATGAAAGCCACAAGAGAAAGAAAATGCAGGCTACTGCTCCATGCCACTGGTAAGAAAGCAGCCATTCAGAACAATTATCCCAAAGTCACAAAGCAAAGTCAGAATCAGATCTGTAATTAGTCCCCTAATGCCCGCATATATAATATGTCTACACCATACTCCCTTCCCAGCCTGAATCAGCCCCCTTTCACCGCCAATGAAACTAGCCCCGAGCTCCTCACCATCAGGGACGGAGGGCTTGGCATGGCTGCTGCTGAGGGCACGTTTCTCCCTTCTCTCCTGGCTGGATGCCTGCTTCCTGCGATGACTTCCTATAGCTGATCGTGGCTTCTTCATGATGGCCTAGAATACAAAGGCCCAGCCCAAGCAGTCAAAACGAGACTGAATCTTGGGGCCCTGCAGGGGGTGGAATAAATTGGGGCTTGTCGAGATTAAGCAACTTGTCCATTCAAACCCAAAAAGTTTGCTTCCAGAACCTACACTCTTGTACTCTGCTGTACTGCAGTCCCTGCTGAGCCTCTGCAAACTCTCAAACTTTTGACTTTATTACCTCATTTTCATCAAAAGAGCTTGCTTTTTGAGAAAAAAAAGAAAATGAATGTACAAGCTTACCTCCATCTGCACTTTCCTTCTATGAAAAAATGGTCCCTCCTCCTAGATGGAGCTCAAGGTCCTGTTCCTCCAGTCCCCTCCACAAGACCCATTCTCCTCCCCTTCGTAGCCAAACTTCCTTCACCAAACTCACTTACTTCCATAATTCATTCTACAATCCATTCTCCACAGAGTAAAGCAACCTTTTAAGACATGATCATGTCACTTTCTTACTTAAAACTATCAGTAGCTTCCCATTAGTTCATTCAACAAATATTTATGGAGTGTCTGGAGCAGTGTTAGATACTTGAACACTTTGCTAAATCAAACATCAAGGGTTCCTGCCCTCATGGTGTTTATGAATATATTCTAATGGAGGCGGACAATAAATAACATACATAAGTAAATTATATAGGATGTTAGGTGATAAACACTAGCATAAAAAGTAGAGCAGGTGAAGGGGATAAGAAGTGGGCAAGGGGTAGAAGGTTGCAAATTTGAAGAATGTGGTCATGGTGGGCCTAATTAAAGTGATATTTGACCAATGACTTAAAGCAGTTACAGAAGTTAGCCATGTGGATCCCTGTGGGAAAGGCATACTAAGGAGCTAGTATAAAGGCCCTAAGGAGGGTGCCTGGTGTGTTTGTTGAACAAGGAAGCCAGTGTGGTTAGAATAGAATGAGCAGGGAGTAAGGAGTAGGAAATAAGGTGGGAGAAATGAGGTAAAGAAGGTAGGGGGCACAGCATCACAAAGTACCTTGTAGGTCACTGGAGGACTTTGGATGTCACACCCATTGCTCTCAGAAGCCAATCCTCGTAATATAGCCTTGCAGGCTCCATGGCCCCGTCTGCCTCACCCCTAGATCACTATGCTCCAACCATGTTTGCCTGAAAGCCAAGTGTCGGTCCACCTGGAGGCCTCACCCAGTCCATTTCCTCTGCTTGGACAGCTCTTCTATGCCTTACCTAACATCTACTCGTTCTTTAGGCCTTTTTTCTTCTTCAGGTCTTGACTTAAATGCCCCAATCAGGTCCTCCGAGTCCTGCCCTCTTGTGTACATCTCCACTGTTGCTCTTATACCAATTGCAATTTGACATTTATTTGTGATTCTCTGATCCATGTCTGCTTCCCCAACTTAACTGTAAAACTCCATGAGAGCAAGTACTGGGTCTCTTTCGTGACTGTTGTGTCCCCTGAACTAAGCACAGTGCCAGGTCAATCGAATACAACAAATATTTGTTAAATAAGTGGGACGAGGGGGGTTTCTTTGTTTTTAGAATGGGAGAAATCCAAATAATTCTGAATGATGAAAAGGACTCGGTACAGAGAAAGGACGAATAAGAACTAGAAACAATGAGTAACCAAGAAGAAAGGATGAGAGTCTTTGGTAGGAACTGGAGTTCTTGGGAAAGGGCTGGTCTCTCGTGGGGAGTCCGCCCTCCGGAGGAGTCATGTCCAATCAGCCTCGAGGTCAACTTCCCTCCAAGTTGCTTACAATTTATCCCCTCCTCATAGTCTCTATTGCTGGAGCCTTAATTCAAGTCTTTATCATCACTTGCATGGATTATTTCAAAAGCTTCCCTGCTAGTAGATTTCTCTAACCCCTCGGTAGCCTTGGCTCTTGTCCACCTCCTCGCCTTTCCTATCTTGGAACGCAGTGAGCTCCATCCTTCCAGGGAACTTGCCCTTCCTGGAATATTCACCTTTCCACTACCTTCCCCGGTCTTTGCCTAACTCCTACACGTGATTTAAGCTTAGCTGCGGCAGCACTTACTCCTCTAGAACACCCACCTCTACCCGGGAGCTGTGTCCATGAAGACAGCCTAAACCTCAAGCCCACGTTGCCTCCAGCCTGTATGCCGAGTTACCTCCCGTGCAATGGTTCCAGGGGGCGTAGCTCCGGCCAATCCGGCAACGAGGTGGACCGCGATAGCCAATAGGCTCCCAGAATGCTGCGAACCCACTTCTCCGCGCCAGGCCCGGGAGGTCTGAACCGAACTCCGACCCTCCAGCGACTTCCGGAGGCGAGGGAACCCCCGAATGAGTAGATCCTGCCGGGAGACAAAGCGGAAATCCTGCGTACCCACAGATTATTCAGGAGAGGGCCGCGCGGTGTCATGGCCGCCGGCAGTGACGATGGCGCAGCCTCAGCTCCTGCGGTCTCTGACGGTGAGTGGCTCTTCAGGGGCCATCATAAAAGTCTGTGCCTTTCGGGAGAGGGGAAGGCCTCGGGCTTATAGTTCTAGAAACCGACCTCAAGTTTCAGAGAACTACCTTCTTCCGTCTGAAGCAGCCACGTGGAGACTACAAGTCCCGGTGTGCACCGCGGCTCTGGCTGCCAAAACCTGGAGTATTGGGAGCATAGTCAGGGTAGGTGGGGCCATGTCGGGAGATGTAGTCTAGAGCTCATTGCTCTGTTAAGTGGGGCAGGTTGGGAGTTGTGGTCCAAAGGAAGTGGGGCGTACTGGAAGCCCGGGTGTGGGGCATTATTTATCAGGCCCTGGGGCATACCAGCTACTGCCACTTGCGGCTGCTAGGGCACCATGGGAACAGTACTGTGGAGCCTGATGAGAAGTTAAAAGAGCTGAATTCCTGGAGCCATAACAAACGGTCCCTTGCAGGACATGGGAAAAACAAAGCTCACAGATTATCTAGTCCAAACTTCGTCTTCTGCAGATAGTGACACTTAGGGAAATTTTTCCTAAAATCTCACATAAATCACTAGGAAAACGCAGGCTTTCTGTCCCCAAATTCAGGGCACCGTTCTCTCCAAGGTTGGTGTGTAGAGCATGCCTATAACAAAGGCTTGAGGGGAAAGCTGGGGAAAGCTGCTGTTTCTTGCCGTTATGGAAAATATTCCCCAACCATGGCCTAGCTTGGTATCTTTTTACCGCGGCCCTTGCCTGAACACTAATATCCATGGTCCTGTCCTCCTTACCCCCAGGTGGTGTCAGCAAAAGCTCAAAATCTGGAGATGAGCTAGTAGTCCAGGTTCCTGTGGTCGATGTGCAAAGTGACAACTTTAAGGAGATGTGGCCATCCCTTCTGTTGGCCATAAAGACAGCTAGCTTCGTGGCTGTGGACACGGTGAGAGTTTGGGATTGGGGAGGGCAGGTGGCTGTGAAAGTGCTGTGCTGGGGACCTAACTCAGCTCTCCCTTTACCCACCCATAGGAACTGAGTGGGCTGGGAGACAGGAAGAGTTTGCTGAACCAGTAAGTATAAGCCATGACCTCTTTGGTTCCAGCCTTGACTAGGGGAATGGGGGGACAGACCTTAATCCTGGAGTGGAGGTCACATCCTGGGTGGTTTGGGTCCTTCATGTGACTAACTCCTAGCCACAGCCACCCCCAAACCCAACTCCAAGGTGCATTGAGGAACGTTACAAGGCCGTGTGTCATGCTGCCAGGACCCGTTCTATCCTCTCCCTGGGCCTCGCCTGCTTCAAGCAGCAGCCAGACAAGGTATGGGGCTGATTTCACCCCCTTCCCAGGTTTGTAGCTGGGGGGAGGAGGAGGGTTGAGATCCTGGGGAACATCAAGTGTGAGGTGTTAATGTAGCAGACCCTCCTTCTCACCCAGGGTGAACACTCATACATGACCCAGGTGTTCAATCTGACCCTGCTGTGCATGGAAGAGTATGTCATAGAACCAAAGTCTGTGCAGTTTCTGGTACAGCATGGCTTCAACTTCAACCGGCAGTATGCCCTGGGTATCCCGTATCACAAGGGCAATGACAAGGTAGGTCTCCAGCCTTGAGACTGCCCCTTCTGTGACTTCATTTTCTTCCTATCCTAGGCTGGATGCACAGAGAGGATCTGCTTCTTACGGCAAATGGGGAATCACTAGCAATAGGGCTGGAGAAACAAGACTAATACATGGGTGAATAGCATTGAGTTAGGAGGGAGGGAGTGCTTTCCAGGTAGGGGAGGTTGGAATAAGTATCCTGTAAAAGAGGCCCCGATGGGACTCTAGCCTTCCCCACAACCCCTTTCTTTCCACCCAGGGTGATGAGAGCCAGAGCCAGTCAGTGAGGACGCTGTTCCTGGAGCTAATCCGGGCCCGCCGGCCCCTGATACTGCACAATGGTCTCATAGACTTGGTGTTCCTGTACCAGAATTTCTATGCACACCTACCTGAGAACTTGGGTACCTTCACTGCTGACCTGTGTGAAATGTTCCCAGCTGGCATTTATGACACCAAATATGCTGCTGAGTTTCATGCCCGTTTTGTGGCCTCGTACCTAGAATATGCCTTCAGGAAATGGTGAGGGACTGGTTGAGGGAAAGGGATGGGGCCTGGTATAAACCTGTTTCACTCATTTAAGATATTTATTGGGTGGTTACCATGTGGCCAGGCACTGTTTTAGGTGCTGAGGATTGAGCAGTGAACAGAACAGAAACCCCTGTTCTCATTGAATTTATATGCTAGTGGACCAATACCCTCTTGCGCTGTTACAGTGAGCGGGACAATGGGAAGCAGCAGGCAGCAGGCAGCGCACACCTTACCCTGGAGTTCTGCAACTATCCTTCTAGCATGAGGGCCCACATAGACTACCGCTGTTGCATGCCCCCTGCAACCCACCGTCCTCATTCCACCAGCGTCTGTGATAAGTTCTCGGTGAGAGCACCCACCCATTTCCTGGGGGAGGGGAGGTTCTGATACCTGGAACCCCTCTCTAAGCCTCCTTCCTACCTCTAGGCCTATGGCTGGTGCCCCCTGGGATCACAGTGTCCTCAGTCCCACGATATTGACCTTATCATCGACACTGATGAAGCTGCCATGGAAGATAAGCGACGGCGGCGGCGACGTAAGGAAAAACGGCGGAGGGCTTTGTTAGGCCTGCCTGGGAAACAGACCTCTGGGGAAACTGAAGATGGCCCTCCCACGAAGCAGGTCTGTGGGGAAGGCCTCAAGGCTGAGAAAATTGAGCAGGAGGTGGCTGAGGATGAGACTAGCAACCAGCCTGGCTCTCAGCAAGGTCACAAAAATGACCCAGAGGTGGAACTTAAAGCAACAAGGCCTGAAACAGCTGACATGGCTACCTTAGAAGCACCAGGGAGTCTAGTCAGTCCTAACCCAGTGCCTGCGGATGGACTGCACCGGGCTGGTTTTGATGCCTTTATGACAGGTTACATAATGGCCTATGTGGCAATGAGTCAAGGACCTCAGCCCTGTAGCTCTGGACCCTGGCTACCTGAATGCCACAACAAGGTGTACCTGAGTGGCAAAGCTGTACCCCTTACAGTGGCCAAGAGCCAGTTCTCCCGTTCCTCCAAAGCCCACAACCAGAAGATGAAGCTGGCTTGGGGTAGCAGCTGACCTAACTTCCACTGCACTCAGAGCCCAAGAAGAGAAAGCTGAGGGTAGAACAGGGATCTGGGTCCCTGTAGCCTGTGAATGTCCTACTCCCAACTACTACAGAGTTGAGGAGCAGGGGGTTCCCGACAGAGATACTGCTGCATTGCTCCTGGGCCTTCTTGATGCCAGAGGCTAAGGAACAGTGGTGGTACAAGTAAGAAGGCTGACCAGCACCTGTAACGCCAACTTTATTTTTAAATCTGCAAGTGTCTTGGGATAGTTTTACCAAAAAAATCAGCAGAAACAAGTTATGAAAATATTTGACCAGCTTCATCTTTGGTTATTTCTTATTGCGGCTCTGTAAGGACAGACTGTTCCCGTATCTCCAACGACAGCAGGAAGGGAAGAAAATCAGTCCACGCATAAACCGTTTTTTTAACCAATTGGGTACATCACATGTTGACAAAGACAAAGAGCAGGCCCCAGGGCCTACAAAACCAGCCCCACTCCCAACCACAAGGTTGAAAGTCATAGGGCAGAACATTAAGACTCCTTCATAAATATGAAAATAGATTAATCAACTGGAAAAGCTCTTTGAATAGGTTGGCTAAGAGCCATGACCACCTCACTGCCTTACCCTCCCCTTGCATAGAAATGTAGTGACGTGGTCTGACCGTTTAAGTGCAAACAGCAATTCTTCAAGTGTCTTAGACATACGGCAAGAAGCACCTCAGTCTTCAGGTCTGAGAAATAGCCATGCCCTTTATAGCCTCCTGGTCAGCTCCAGGTTCCATCCAGTAGCTTATATGCCCCAGAAAAGGGCAAGAGACAGACCTGGGGTGGAAGGAGGACCTGGGGTAAGAGCTGCCTGCCAGCTCCAACTAGAACTAGGAGTCTTCTGGTCCTGTCTGCAGAAGTGCATTAGGGGGTCAGGTGGGAGCCAGAGCTCCTCGCTGGATTTCAGAGGCTTGGTATCAGCTGTTGGTCCTAACTAGGAAAGCCTCGCACTGTTGCCTCCCCTCTCGTACACAGCCGTTGGGCACTGGGAGCCCCAAAGTTGAGCCTGGCTTGGCCTAGCCTGCCTGTTCTGTGGGCCCCAGGGAGGAGTCTAGGCTGTGCACCAAGGTGGGTAGGAAGGCTGTGGCTTCAGCTGAAGGTCCATCCGCAAGGTGAAGCAGGAATTAACCCTTCTCATCCATCCTGTTCTCCCTGGGTTTTCAGGCCTATGCCTGAGACAGAGAAGGGGTCTAGAGCCAAGCCTCTTGGCCTTTCTTCTTCTACCTCCATCTCCTCAGAGGTACCTGCAAGGCATGGACTGGCCCCCTGAGGCCTGGGCCCAAAACCATTTTCTTCCTGGGGAGTGGAACAGTCCATGGCTTCATGGGCTGGAGCAGCTGGTAGGGCAGGTGCTCGGAATGGCGGGATATCTCTTACTTTGTACTTGAGACTACTGAGACGTGGTGGGGGCCCATCAGACAGTGATTCTTCTTGACCTACAAATGGACAGGCTTCTTGATGCAAGAACTCTGGTGAACCAGGCAAAGAACGCCACCGGCGAGCAGGTGGGGCCAGAGGTTCCTGCCAATCAGCCACAGGCAAAGTTCCAGGCCCTGGTGCATCCAGGTCAAATACAAGGGAGATAACAGACTTGCTGGGCAGGTCAAAGAACTTGATCTTGCCACCCTTGAGGTCCTGGCGAGCACTGAAAGGGTTGATTTTGGGTGTGCGGGCAGCACCACCTCGTGGCTGGTAGTAGGGGTCCAAGACATTCACTGTGCGTGGGGGCTTGCGGGAGAAGATGTCTGATTGGCTCCGAGACAGCCAGATAGTACGTCTTGGGCGTGGGGACTTGGGAGGGATCTTGTCATCTAGTGAGCTCAGTCGCTTCACCCCTGGTCCTTTTTCCAAGAGTCCTGAAGAATAAATAGCACATCAAGTCAGGGTTACTTTCACTAGTCATGACAAACAGAAGCAGTACACAATTTTATTTTTTTACTTGAGGAAACAAATTAGGTACTGTTGTCTTCATTTCACCAGTGAGAAAATAGACACAAAGAAGGGAGGCGATATACCAAGTCACAACTCAGTACTTTTTCCATTGTCCCCTTGCCCCTGCACCTCTCTTTTGGACGTGGAATCCTGGAGTCACAGCCGTAGAGGGCAAGACCCCACAACCTAATTTTCTCCCTTGGGGTCAGATTGGGCACTGGTCTAATCTCTTACCCTTGACTGTGGGCTGCAGCTTCCTGTCCCTCTCCAGCTCTTCCTCCTGTAGGCGGCTCAGAATTTCCTCCAGGGTCTTCTCAATTTCCACAAAGGATGGGCGCAGTTTGGGGTCCATCTGTAGTCCACAGCAGCCATTAGCCCTGCCTTCCTACCTTCCACCCCAAGGATAACATTTTAGTCTGTTTCTAGCATCTTTTAAGACTTACATGCAGCTAAGAGATCTTTTCTGAAGGCCACAGACCATGAGGATAATTCTCAGAGCTAAGATCAGGAGAGATACTATTGTCTGATACCCTCCCCTGTCTCAACACCCTTTCTGTGTCTTACCCCTTGTTTGGCGCAGAACTCTCCTAGAGGGTTTGTTCTGTTCTTTCTTGAGTTCTGCTGCTAATGTGTTTCTTGAAGCTACCTAGACAGAGCCCAGCTACTCCTTGGTCATAACAAGTTGGTCCAGCCCCAGAGCTGTATAAAATGAAAGCTAACAAGAAAGGCAAGGTGTGGTGGTTCTACCCTGCAGGCTAAGGATCAGATATTACAAAGCTATTTTCCTTTCCTTGGTCCAGGGCTCTGGAGAGTCTGGCAGGCCCAGAGGAGGGGGCATAGGCACTGCCATTCATCAGTGAAAATAAGGCCCCTCATGAAGCTAATTAAGCAGGCCCTCCCTCCAGTCCTAACCAGGTAAACCCAGCCCCTGACCCAAACCAGAAGCAGGTAGAGACACTCACATTACAGCAGTTGAAGGTAAGCTGCAAAAAGTCCGGGGGACAGTCTCCCACCATGTGCTGGAAAGCGTCATAGTCCAGCCCGAAGTTCTGTGCATGGGTATGGTGGGGAGGGAACAGGGGACATGGGTAGACAGGTTGTTAATCCCTCCGTCCATCCTGGCCTGCTCAGGAGAGGCTGGGAATTGCCCCTGAGAAATAGCCACACAGACTAAGTTCCACCCCAAGAACAAAACAGTTCCACTGTCTGAGAAGCAGCCCCACCGCAGTGGCACAGACACCCGTGCCTGCAGCTCACCTCTGTGCGGGGAAGGTAGTCTGGATCAGCCTGGATGCGGGCGATGATCTCACAGAGGATGATACCATAAGAGAACACGTCCGCCTGGTGGGTAGTAAGACCTCAGTTTCCCTCTTAGTGGGGCGAGAGGTGGGGTTTCTGCACCTCCTGTCCACCAGCACAGGCCTGGGCCCTACTGCCCATATTTCATTCAATTCATTCACTGGGTAGCTGCCAGGTACCAGCCCTGCTCCTGTTTGTAGATTCTCACCCTGAACATAAAGAGTGATCCTGGACACTGCTAAGAGTGTATTCTCAGAAGAACCAAGCCTTGGTTCCCCAGACTCACCTTCTCATTGTAGGGCTCATCTCGGAGAACTTCAGGTGCCATCCAGAAGGGTGAGCCCACCACAGCCAGCTTCTCGCTGCCCCTGCTGTGGGGTGAGATCATAGGGAAAATGAGTTTGCTACTGGCTGGGGCAATGGGACATCTAAATATTGGGAATTCTCCCCCAAGGATGGGCACAGACTAGGACTGACCAAATTTAGGGAACTGAGGTTGAGCTGTGACCAAGTCCTGGCCTCTTGGGAGGAAACTGGAGTTTTCCTTTTGCCTTAGTCCCTTCTGTAACCCCGGCACCCATTAGAGCTACCCACCTGACATCAGGAATCTTCTCAGCCAGGCCAAAGTCAGCTACCACTGCAGAATAACCGTTTTCATCCCTCTTTATCAGGCAGTTCTACGATTCCCAAAGAAGAAGACAGTGTGGCTCAGAAGTGGGGACCAGGGTGCCATAAAATTACCACCACCCCTCCCTGTCATGGGGCACCTTGCTCCTTGAAACTACTCTAAGGCTGACCCTGGTGACCCTTGGGAGCTCTGACAGCCGTGTGAGATGAGTTAGGCCTGGATCATGGGCGGCTGCCCTAAGGATTCGTATCATGCTCTAAACACAAATACTTATCTTTGCTTTCTATGTGCTAGAGATACGTCAATGAACAAAAACCCTTGTCCTCTTGGAGCTAACAGTCTAGTGGAGGAAAGACAGACTATCAGGCCCCTGGCCTCCCCCTTTTCCTCAGAATGTAGAGACCAAAGGCCAGGCCTGACCCTGCCAAGAAGTGTAAGCATAGGACAAGCACCCAGGGCTACACTAACTTCCACTGCCCACAGGATCACACATAACCTCCTCTCTGGTATGAAAAGTCTATGATCTGGCTGTAACCAACCAGCCTACCTCCGCACATGCCCCCTCTGTCCCTGGTGCCCCTATGCACATATCTTCATCCAGACTTGTCACAGACATGCTTGCCTTGTGAGGCCTGAACAGGCTCTTCAAACCTTTGTCTTTGCTTTACTGTTCCCTTCCATTTGGAATGTTCTCCGAATTCTCCTTTTTACCTCAGAAAATGTTTGTGTTTTAAGGCAAGCTACCTTTCCAGCCCTGCCCTCTCTAGCTCTCACCTTTATGTCTGTCTCATCTCAACTCCTTTAACTCCTCCTCTGTACCACTTCCTCTTACAGTCTAGCAGGCTGTCACCTCCACGGGAGCAAGCTCTGGTTCCCTACAGTATTCAACTCAAGAGAGGCTCAGGTCACGCTCACTGAACAGATGCTACTGTCTCCAGAGAAGGGGTGAACCCAAACAGTTCATAAATAAATACAAAGCAGCGATGCACTCTCCCCAAACAGCTGCATTCAGAATAGTCCTACACCACTGTGGCTCAGGAGGCACCTTGCTTTACTCCACTTCCAGAGGCGGCAGAGAGTAGGGATCCTTGGCTCACAGGGACATTTCTGTGGCCAGCAAGGCCCTATCTGACCCAAACCAGCCACTGCCAAGTCACCTCCTGCTTAGGTCATATTAGGTACAAATCAGTCCCTAATTCTGGCCTGGATGTGATCACACTATTCTCTTTCCCAGAACTAGAATAGAATAGGCTTGTGATTTCATCACACCCTCTCCTACCCTGGATTCCAGGTAGACATGCATCATGTCTGGCTTTCAGGCAGGACGTCCTGGTGTTAGCCCTCCCATCAGTCCTGTTGGCTCAGCATCCTCCAGCTCCCTGACTGTGAATGTCTGTGGGGCCCTAGGCCAGCTTTAATATTAGCCCAAGTCCAGGCTATAGGGCACTGGCCTAGGAGGCAGTGGCAGCTCAGATCTGTCACCTATTTTATTAATAACTCAGGCTCCTGTCTCCAAGGCACAGTCTAAAATCCTATTTACTATTTGCTTTACAATCCCTCAGAAACAACCTTGTTAAATTCAGCTTGGGAGCAACAAGTAAGGAGCATGGCGACAGTGCACTGCCTTGTCAAAGTTGTTCAGTTTCTGCTCCATTTTCCCATTTATGGAGGAGACCTGTTTATTCATTGCAAACCACCCATTCAGAAGTAAACGACTTCACAGTAGCTTCTCTGAGTGGCTGAGAAATGGCTAAGGCAGAATGAACAGAGCCCCACAATGTAAGGCAAGGTGGCAACTGCCTCTGATCAGCACTGCTCCTCTTAAAGTTTCTCCACAGCCAATAACTGGGTGTTTGAGCCAAAAACAAAGATGGGATACTGAAAACCAAAAGGGCCAAACTTTAGGAGTCTGTATCTCAGGTGATAAGGAAAATGGGGAGGAACCCTGCCCAGGATTAGCCCCTGTAGGGTTTCCCGACAAACTCCTGAGCCTGCCTTTAATAGGGTCCAGGCCAGTGAGGTTTGCCTGGCAACACCTGCTGTTTTTACTTCCTTATCTCCCATTCATTCTTCACTGGCTTTTGCTGGAAGTGTTATCATGGAGGATCCCAATGAGTTCCATGGCATTAAGCTCAAGAGCCAGAACTAGTGCTTACATTACTGGATCATTCTGCTGTTAACATGACTGATTCCTTCCATCAGTGTTTTCAGGTATCCTTCAGGAACTGTATTGGTGCTAGGCATGCAGAGAATAATCAGTTGTCCCGGAGCTAACAGATCAGCTCTTAGAGGCTAGTTAGGGGCTATTCCTGTTTCTTTTTGATTCTTCTCTCCTGGCTTCTATGACAACTACAATTCTGGATTTCCTTCTCTATCTTTAGCTACTCTGCAGACTCCAATGCAGGCTCTTCTTCCCGTTCTATGAGGATGATGCTCTCAGGATTCTACCTTGGGCCTACAGCTCTTGTGCTCTTTTGCGGAGGCTATTCTACATTTCTTTTCTAATTACCACCTTTGTGCTGGATGACTCCCAAAGGTATATCCTCAGCCCTGACCTTGATCTTCAAGCTGCAGGTCTGCACCGCCCATCTATTTCTGGACATCTCCTGGATTACTCATATTGATCTTCATACATGCAAACCTAAACTCATGTATCTCTCCCAAAAGCTAAAATTCTAGCTATATTTTTATGTCAACTGGTACCGCCATTTTCTTTCCAGGTTGTTAAGCTGGAACCTGGGATGTATCCTAGATTTTTACTTTTACTCCAGCTAATTTTCGCATCTAAATGTTTTTTAAATCAGGCCCTCCTCCTTCATCCTCACTTCTACTGCCCCTGAATACTGCAATACTCGTCTAACCAGTCTCTGTGGCTTGGTCCAGTCTTGGTCTCCATAATCCACCTTCCCCATTCCTGTCAGCATGATCTTCATAAAATGCAAAGCTAACTGTCACTCCCCTATTTAAAAGCCAGTGGTAACATATTGTATGATTCCGTTTATATGAAATGTCCAGAATAAGCGAATCCGTAGGAACTAAAAAAAAAATAGGTTAGTGTTTGCCGAGGGCTGAAGGGAAAGGGGTAAAGGATAAGGAGTTTTCTTTTTGGGGTGATGAAAAGTCCTGAAATTAGATAGCGGCTATGATTGAATATACTAAAAAACCACTGAAATATACACTTTGAGAGGATGAATTGTATGTGAAAGTATATCTAAAAACAGCTGTTACTTTAAAAAAGCCAACAATGGTTCCTCATTTCCTATCTATAAGAGAAATTCCAGTCGGAGAATAGAAAATGATCAGATGCCTCTCTTTTCAGTCTTATCCCCAGACTTTAACCGCAAGCCTGCACAGCACATTGTTTACGCCTCTGTGCCCTTGTTTATGCAGTTTCCTTCGTCTGGTCCGGAATGCCAGCCACCCCCGCCCCTCACCAACACACACAATACTTACTAAGTAGAATTCAATTTTCAAGATTCAGCTCAGGCATCATCTCTTCCAAGAAAGAAACTTTCTCAATATCCTCAGGTCAGGTCAAATCATCCTATGCATTCTCTCCTCTCTAATCTCAACACTTGCCATCATAATGAATGTATCTGTACCTGCCTGTAGCTACTAGAAGCTTTAGGAAAGCAGGGGTGTCTTAAGAAGAATGTGGCCTAGAAAATATTTCCTGGCCCCCTGGCTAAGGGAAAGATTTCCTACTTCTGTTTGTGTGGTACCCTAGAAATTAGAAAACATTTTTCACAAACACAAAGCACTCCCAAATGTTTCTTCAAAACAATACTTTCAGGTGGGCATATCTGAGATTTTTAGATTTAAGATGAGAAAAGTGAAGTTTCAACTATATGCGGTAAAAAACCCAGGTCTCCTGATTCTAAAGGGTTCCTACCTGATGCTTTTGGACTCTCCAAAGGAACAGGCTGAAAAGCTTTCCACTGGAGACAGCAAGGCTATGGCAAGGGCCACGTAGTCTTAAGAGAGTGGCAGTACGGGGGCCCACGGAGAAGGCAGCACTGTTGTGCGGGCAATACAACAAGACCCCTTCGTTGGTGGTGCAAGCCCCTACCTCCAATGTGAGTTAATCCAAGGGCATCTAGTGTAATGACTGCTTTTCTCACCCAACTTGGACATGGCCCCAGTACAGACTACAAAATGTGAAGCTCAGACCACTGTGGGGTTTTGCAGAAGCCAGACCAATTTTCAGCTTGTGTGGGAAGCGAGGTCCATTACAAAAGAGAGAGAGAGAGAGATGCTTTATTTAAAAGTATCCTTGCTAACGTAAGCAGCAGAAAAAAGAGAGGCCCAGTCAGACTGCCCTGAGGTGAGAGGTGACCTTTTCAGGTTCAAAAAGGAGCCCAGGCATCGCTTTGTCCTCAGACCTATTTCATCTTTTCCTCTTTGGGGGCAGGGAAGGATCCCATTCATCTTTGTATGTCTAACCTAGCACAGACACACAGAAAGAGCTGAGCAAAAGTTTGTTATATGAAAGTTTGGACTATGACTCAAGCAACTGGGCTTCTTTCAAAAGCATATGTCAAAGGCATACACTAATCAGACATTCAGCTCTCGATAGTGGGCACTGAGCTAACAACAGACTTAAAGGGGTGGCACTGAATGCATTTCTGGAGCCAGCACAAATCCTTCAGTACTGGGCCAGAGCAGATACCTGACAGTACTTCCTGAAGTCTCCTAGAACAACTGCATAATCAATACTGGCACGGAATAAAACCAACACAACACAGGGAAACCAGAGACTGAATTGCCTTCCTAAATGCCCCAGAAACTATTTAAACCTCTTAGAAGGTTATTTGGTTTGCTGTCCCATCCCTTGCCTTCCACCCCACCATGTGATTCCATATCTTTACCATAGCTCTTATGTACTAATCTGCTCACATGTCTGTCTGGTCAACTAGCCTAAAGTCCAAGGATGGCCCTGGCAGGTGTGGCTCAGTGGATTGAGCACTGGCCTGCGAACCAGAAAAGGTTGCCGGTTTGATTCCCAGTCAGGGCACATGCCTGGGTTGCAGGCCAGGTCCCCAGCTGGGGGCTTGTGAATAGCACAACCCGTCAATGTTTCTCACCTCTCTTTCTTTCTCCCTTCCACTCTCTCTAAAAACAAAGAAATAAAATCTTTTTAAAAAATAAAATAAATGCCCAAGGATGATATAGATTGGGTTCCAGCCATTTCTATGTCCCCAACACTTTGTCCTCTAATTGCACAATATAAGTGATTCTCAAAAGCTATTGATGAATCTCATTATAAAAAACAACTACAGGTGCTCTCTACATCCCTCCAGCATTTAACTTGTTCCTAATTCATGCTCTTTTAAGTCTCGGAAAAGTGGCATTTTCTGTTCCTAGTTGTTGTGTGGTACTCCCTAAGACCATAATTAAGATACAGGCTTTTCAAGCTGATGGATTCACCAGAGTGGCTTCTTTGGAGTCAATGGAAAAAAAAAAAAAAAAATATATATATATATATATATATATATAAAACCAAGAATAGAGTTACAATTCATAGTTCGTACTCCTGAGGGTAACCAAACATATTGGCACTTGCCTGATCCTAGGCAGCAATGGTAGTAAGCAGAAAGAAACTGTTCTCTCAGCTGCCCCTAAGAGCCCAGCCTCATGCACAGTGGTACTAGCTATTCCTAGAGCTACAGGTAGAAGCCTGTGTGCGGTTATTGCCATTTCCTGGAGCTCATGAACTGAATATTTGAAAAGCCACATTACCTTCCACTCCTTCTAAGTGAACTGACAGCATCACTACTGCACAAAGTTGCGTCGGGCTATTTCTCAAAAGTAATTACAAAATTAGACTGAGCAGCTACCTCTGACAGACTTTTCTCTCTTGAAAACGGTGTGCAGTAACGTGTGAACCCTGCAAAGGCAGTGCTGCTTTCAGGAGGCACTCTAATAGGTTCTTTGCTTTTGCCACAGGCTCAGGATTATTTGGAAAAAAGGATCATCTGCTTCTCTGTCATGGTTGACCCACCTGAAACATGTTCTCAATACTTTAAATCCCTCCTATGAGTTCTGCTCTGAGACGTCAGGACTGATCACTTCTGTGAGGTCAAGGACAGAGTCTATTTTACAGACTGGGAACCCTGAGGCCCCAAGGGCACTGAATTCATTGGGAGGAGTGAGACAAAACTGGATCTGGGACTCAAAATCTCAGCTCTCAAGCAGATGTTTTGGCCTCTGTGCCACCAAAAGCATTTTCTGAAAGAGGATCAGGAAGCCCCTCCTCTGTCAGGCTCTGTCCTAGGTGCGAGACACAACACAATAAAACAAGTAATACAAAGCAAACCTTCTACTGTACTTAAAGAAATCAAATTCAGACCCAAGGTTGGCAATGAGGAGATATTTCGGAAACCTCAGAGCCCTACTCTGTCCCCTTAGCCTTATTTCTTCCCTTGAGGCTTCTTATTCTTATGGTCACTAGCACCACAATTCAGGTCTTCTGGGTAGGGCTTCTGGCCTAGGTGTGGATATTCATCCTTCTCCCTAATCCCAACCACACAGTTACAGTGAAGCTGAGATTCAGACAAAAGGTCAGAAATGATGAAAAGGCAATGAACATAGTCTCTCCTATAGGATGGTCTGACTCGTAAAATTTCCCTGTTTTTCTTCAACTTGAGATTCCCTAAAATGAACTTCCTAGCCTGTCTCCAGTTTGCAAAGTCATTTTGTTCTAGCACCTGAAAGTATCCTCAATACTTCCTTAAAGTTCAGACCCAAGAAAGCACAGCCCTGAGAAGCACAGTTCTTTCTCCTAAGTTCCTGGTTTCTTGTCTCAGGCCACTGGGAGGCACTGGAAATACCTACTCCCTATTAGGAAAACCAAAGGACTTACCCTATAGTTCCAAAAAGATTATAGTCATTAAAAAAAATTTTTTTTAATCCTTGCCCAAGGACATTTTTCTACCTTTTTTTTTTTTACAGAGAGAGTAAGAGGGAGAGAGAAACATCGATGTGAGAGAGAAGCATAGATGGGTTGCCTCCCATATGTGCAGACTCGGGGCATCCTATGCTCCTGGACCAAGAATTGAACCCACAGCCTTTCTGTTACGGGATGACGTTCAACCAACTGAGCCACATCAGCCAGAGCAGTTACAGTCATTTTTACAACATGACAAGCCCAGACAGAACCACACTTGCACATTATCACAATGGGACACCGTACTTTGGGAACAGAGAGGAGAAAAATGATGAGCTTTTAGAACCTATTAGGAGAGCTTTTCTCCAGAAAGCCTAGTGATATTTCTTTTCTCTGGAAACCTATATCCTGTGGCTGAACACTCAACTGTAAAATGTTGTGGACTGGTTTTTAATTATTTCCCAACAAGACTGTGATACCTCTAGGTCAGAAATTGTCCTTTTCTAATATTCCTTCATCCATGGTGCCAGGCACAGGAGACACTCATGCAGGTGTGGGGGAAATGTCTGCATGTCTGACAGGTAACTTGTCATGATCTCGCTCTACCTTGGAGGAAATGACGCTCTCTGAATAGGAAGCAAAGATTTGATTTTTGGCTGCATGCCCAAGGTGAGACGAGGCTATCAACTTAAGGCAGTATCTAAATTGACACGACCCTACCTATTTGCCTGGAACAAGTGCAGATGTCCTAGTCTGGACTTTCTAAAGCAATCTAGGAAATAAAAACGGCTGATGAAGGGAAAAGATACCATCTTCCACGTCCCAACTGTCCAACTGTCCAGTCCTCGCAGGTACCGATGAAGATAAAGGCTTCCTCACAAGTAGGCCTCAGCTGGTCTCACCAGATTCTACCTGCCAGCCCTAGTGTTCCTTTGTTAACAGTGCAGCTGACTGCAAACGGCCCTTCAATCACCTCCCCCAGAGCTGTTTTCTGTGTAGTATGTAGTTTATAAAACAATGGCCAGGGTCCCTCGGGGACAGTACTTCCATTTCAGACACGGGAATCATTCCAGTGTGAGGCCAGAAACTTACTTCTCTAGGCCTTATTGGCTCTGAGAATACAGCCTGCTTTTGTTCCCTTTGTACACTTTCTCTTACAACAGTCTCTCCTACCCTCGTCCATGACAGAAGAGGTGTAGGAGTGTGTGTATGCATGTATGTGTGTGTCCACGTGTACAAGTTGAGGGTGGGGAATGAAATGACAGCTCTTCTGGGGCAGGTACGAGACCTCCCCCACCTCCCTAGAAGACTTTAAATTGGGTCTTGGACAGAAGTAATATTCGATGACATATGCTTCTCACATCAATGATCAAATGTTATTATTTATATAAGCCTTGGCCCAGTGGTATCCTGGGCAAATTGGCCCTGAGGTGCCTACGGGTAGCAGGGCCAACTTCCTCCAAAAGCAGCTCTTTTCTAACCTGGTCACACAGCAGTTTGGACAGGAAGAGAACACTACAGAGACTAGCCGACACCAAAGAGAAACTGGCAGAATGGCAGAAATGCAATCACACAGATAGAAAACGGGTCAGTACATTGTGGCCCTCAAAACCCGCACTCAAGTGACTAAAAGTCACTGAACTCCTGCTCAGTTAAGAGCTACTTCCTGGAGGCCATGAGCGAGAACAGTTAGAGACAGGCTGCCACAGTGTCTTAACTGCTGTCATCCTATTGGTCAAGAACCTCTTAACTCGGCTCATGCCATCTGCTCCTGCAACACACATTTTCAGGAGATTAAAGTAAAACATGAAGGTTCTCAAGATGTATGTGTTGCCTGGCTCAACACTGAAAGGTGCCCGCTGTGAGCCAAGATTGGCTTCCTAAGGACTAGCTAAGCAGAGCATTAAGTATCCTCTGTGACTAACTGTTAAATGTGGAGGAGAGCTCCTCATTCCAAAGCTTATGACTGTTTTCTTAACGCAGCTTTCTTGGTCATGGAGAACAGTGTCTCAAAGAGTTGTGCAAGAAAAGCCTTCGTACCTTAGATGTGAGGTCCCGATGGAAAATGCCTTTGAAGTGAAGGTAGCTGAGGCCCACTGCTATGTCATAGGCCAGTTTCACCCTCACAGTCCAGGGCAAATGCAGGTTACTGTCTAGCAACTGTTCCAGGTTTCCAGAGTTGATATACTGCAAAACAGAAGGAAAGCCCAGCTACCATTTGTCAGGAATGTTAGGCTGGTGGTAAAACCACTAGAGAGTAAACAGAAGATAGAGACTGTAGGTTTTTGTTGGTTTGTTGGTTTGTTTTAAGTGACTGAGGCCCTATTCTGCATCTGGTGTTATATATAAAGATACCTTCCTTTAAGATCATTATCTATTAAGACATAGACAGACAAAAGCATTTGGTAAATGCTAAAACATAACTTTGTACATGTACAACAACACTTTGCAGAGCAGAGAATAAAGTTACTAACTCAACCTGAACATGTCAGAGAAAGCTGCACAAAGAAAATAAGGAGTCAAAACAAAAAAGAAGGAGTCAAAAGGATAACCTGGGGGAGCAGGAAAAGAGACGGTCCACACAAAGGGAGCAGCACAGGCAAAGATACAGGTTAGTGCACAATCACATAGAAAAGATGGCCAGGAGATGCAGACGAGGCCGATATGCTTTGCTAAGATCTATGGGCTTTACCTTGTCTATAGGGAACAAAAAAAGCCTTTTAAGCAGAAGAGTAACCTGCTCATATTTGCTTTTTAAAGAAAAGATTATTTTAGCAATCATACTGATTGATGGATTGGAGTGGAGAATATGGAGAAGGGAAAATAAGTTAGAAGATTATTGCAATAATCCTGGTGAAAGTAGGGTGCCTGAGTTAAGGCAATAGTGGAGGCAATGGGACCGAGTAAGATTCAAGATGTGCTCAGAAGCCAGAGTGAAAACAAAACTTGATGACTCCCTGTATGGAGGAATGAGGGCAATGAAAAGCCCTAAGTTGTTCCCAAGTTATTGGTCCCTGGGTACCATTATGAAATATACAGAATACAGAGAGAGAAGCAGGTTTTCAGAAGAAGAGGCAATGTTAAAAGACAAGTTCAGCCAGGATGTGTTGAGTTTAAAGGCTTGTGGGACAACCAAGGTAGAAATGTCCTATAGAGAGGTGTTTAAAGTTCAGGATCAAAGTCTGGGCTAGAGCCTAACATTTACGAGGCAATAACATGGAGCTGAAGTGGTCACGGAGGCCAAGGAATGTACGAAATTGCCCAGGGGTTAACAGGTAAGGTGGCAAACTAACATGTAAAGAAGCAGGCATAAAAAAAGAAGAACCAAACAAGAATGTCATCGTAAAAGTCAAAGAAAGAGAATACTCCAAAGAAGAAAAGACCAAAAGTATCAAATGTTATAGATCAAGTATGATGAACATTAAACATGTCTACTAAACTTGTAACTAGGAAGTCACTGGCAGCCATGGCCAAAGCGGTTTCAGTAAAATGGTTAAGACCGGAGTAAGGCCAAGGTGAACTGAGGAATGAACAGGAGATAAAGCTACAGAGAAACTATGTGAAGATGTGCTCTTTTAAGAAATTTGGCTGTTCATCATTCCTACATAGCCATGAAGGGCTGCTTTGCTTTTTCTTTTTTTTTTTTTAAGAGCAAATAAACATATTATATCGAGATGATAATAATAACAGCAGCTAATATTTATTTATATAGTGCTTACTTCCTCCCAGGCACTGTTCTAAGAATTTTACATTAATTATCTCATTTAATCTGCATATAACCCTATGAGAAAAAGTATACTATCATCCTCATTTTACAAAAGGCATTTAGAGGTTAAGAAACTTGCTCAAAGTGACCCAATTATTAAGGAACAGAGCCAGGGCTCAAACCCAGGCAGTCGGCTCCCCACTCCATGCTCCTTATCACTGCATTATACCGGACAGTCAGAGGCCACAGCATCCAAGTCGGCCTCGTACAGAACATGAGTTTTCTGCCAATTAGGTTAATGAATTTATTCAAACTTTACATGATGTAGTATTATCTTCCTCCCCTTTCCAATGAAGAAAAAGGGACAAATTCCTCTAAGCCTAAAACTAAGCTCTTAATACCTATTATGGGGGGTATTATTGAATTTACAAAAAACTAGGGAACCTAACAGGCTAGGAGGCAAGAGATCTGAATTTTAGTCCAATTTTGCCTCTTAATAGTCATTTAACTTGGGACAAATCAACTAACATGACTATTCTTCAGTTTTCAACCTATAAAGTAGGTATGGTAATCTCTGATCCATATAACTCACAATATTGTTATGAGGATCTAATAAAAATTTATAAAAGTGCTTAGAAAAAATTTAAGTGCCGTCTAGTCAGACTTTCTGATGGGATAATGTAAGCACCAAAAAGAGCCAGTTGGGGGCAGCACGATGCAGCACTTCTGATCCTTGGATGAGGCAGATCAGGTTTGGCAACGCAGAGAATGGCTAAAAATACATCTACCTCAAAATTTCTCAAAAGAGAAACCTGTCGATCTGCTTTATCCTGCTTGATAATCCATCTTTGGAAATCTCAAAATGAGGCATAATGACGGTATTAGCACAGTGCCTTCATTTCCTCACTCCAGTTGACTCTGTCCACAGTTCACATTTGAAGTGCTCATTTGCTAAAAAGAAACTGAACCTGCAAACTCCAAGTCACATGGGAGCAATAAAGCTGACACCTAATCACGCAGACAAATTTCTTTAGCTCTGAAAGAAATTTTTAGTCAGAATGACTAAATTTCTTTAGTCTAAATTTTTAGATCAGAGGTGGTTCACTTCTTTGGCATGGTGACAATGGAACACAGAAGGCCTGACTTCAAGAGCCACTCAGGTTTCCCAACTGAGGGCAGCCGGGCGGAAAAGCCTGATGCAAGCAAGGCTGTTATGTGCACTATCCAGGCCGGACTAAGACAGGACTTTTGATTCTGGTTCAGAAAAAACATTTACTCTGTTTAGCCCTATCTCTGAAGACCTGAGAAACCCACAGACCAAGTCAGAGGGTGAAGAGCAGAGAAGAAAACTGAGACCCAGTGAGGAATCACACTGCTTAATAAGCTCTGAACTTTCCAGGCAAGATGGAAAAAGTACAAACCAGGACCAGAGAGGGAAACCGAGTGAAGTTTATTGTTACAACCAATCTCTCTTGCTGGCCTTTGGTGAATCCTTTGGTGGGGCTGATAAGTCTCTGGGCCTTCAGAAACCACAACGTCTCAATGTCTCAAGATCTTTTGCATCTATGAGGAAAGGAAGTTTGAGATCTACCAACAAGGAAGATTTCTAAGTTACTACATCCTCTGTGTGCCCATTAGTGGGAACGTTCACTTCCCCATAAGCAGCTCCCAGTGCAGACTCAGCTGGCGTGTCCTCTGAATAAATCCCTCTGCAGGAAGCAGAGGCAAGAGCAACTGCACTAGCACACTCAGCTTTCTGGGATGAGGATAACAGCTGCTTTGCTTTCTTTTTCTTCCAGACCACTCCATTGGGCAGCCCAACAAAGCAACCTAAGGCATTGGCAATATATTAACATAACTTACTAGAGAAAGAAGTTTTTACATTTTCCATTTCTTACTGTTCTTTTAAACTTTCAAGTTCAGAAAACTGTAATATCAGCCAATCAAATGTGTTACCAGTATTTCAGTACCCCTGAGTGATGGTTTGCCAACATTTCCTACCCCTTAACCTGCCTGTCCTCTTCATGATCTAATCCAGGGTGTCAAACTCATTTTCACCGGGGGCCACATCAGCCTCGCAGTCACTTTCAAAGGGCCAAAATAATTTTAGGACTGTATAAATGTAACTACTCTTTAACTGTTAAGGAGTTGAAATTACATTCAACCCTTTGAAGGCAACTGCGAGGCTGATGTGGCCCCCGGTAAAAATGAGTTTGACACTCCTGATCTAATCAACTATTATAACAGAGTTTCTGCTATTTCATTTGTGTTTGATATCTGATTTCATTAAAGACTGTTTTCCTAGAAGGCACTCAATAAATGTATGTTGGTAACTAAACATTACATATGCAAGAAATCATATGCCAACACCCTAAAAAAAATCGCCAAAGGGACAGATAAGTCAATACTCAGCTCTCCACTCTGGAATATCATTTCAGGTTATCTCCACACACTTTTATTGAGCATGCCTTCCCTTCCTGCCACACCCACATGAGAGTAAGAGCCAGTCCGTTTACATGAACATTATATCCCCCAATGAGCAGAAGAGTGCCTAGCACATGGTAAACATGGTGTATGAAGATGGATAACACGCAGATAAGACTTTAAAGAAGTCCACAGAGAGACACACAGGGTAAGTATATAATACCAACAGGTCTTTTTACCAGAGGTAAACACTAGGGCTATGAAAGTAGAAACTGCCTGAGGAGTTTGGAAAGTTTCAGAGAGGAAGTAACATCTGAGTTGGATCCTAAAAGATAGCAGTGGTCTAGGCTGAGAGAATGGTTCCTTCCATGTATCCCATAGAGGCTCTGAGGGTACCACCAGCTCAGGCACAGATAGGCACATCCACACATCCACACAGGGCATATTCTGGAGCAAGGCTAGGCAATACCTACCACTCACTATACCCAGAGCTCCTGTTCCCGATTCCTGCTGATGCTAGTCAACTACAGCAGCCTCACCTGATCATAACCAGGAAGAACAAGACCAAATGGCTGCTTTTTTTTTTACTTAGAATTATCAACATACTGATATCTGCAACCAAAAAAGCTTATTTCTGAACAGTGATTCAAACCCATATTCAGACAGGCTCTAAAGAAAATATCAATTGTAATATCCCTTTTTGAAAAATCTACCTGACTGGACTGGAGCCAGAATGCTTACCTAAGGCGGCTGATAAATGTGCTGCCATGCAACTAACAGAGATCATTTGTTGTCATCTAATTAGCAGGGCTGTCCTGAGAAAGAGCCATCCATCAACCAATAAAAACCTACTATGTGAAAACACAGAGATAAGTGTGGCCAGTTTCTGCCCTTAGTCCGCAGTCTAGTAGACAGGACATATTATATAATCAACTAACAAGGTTCTTTTCACACAGGGCAATAATATGATCAGATATGCTACATAGAAATATCATTCTAACAGTAACATAAAAACTGTATGGAAAGGTCAGGAATTGAGGCTTGGAGAATAGTTAGAGGCCTCTGGAATCATCCAGGTGGGAAGAAATAAAGGCCTGAATAACACAGTGGCAGCAAGAATGAAAAGGAGGCTAATGTCTGGAGACATCTCAGAGGTAGAATGAACAGGATGTGATGTTCTATCATAGGCGGATAATAATTAAAAGAGATAAGGTATACAAAATATGTTCAGCTTACCTCACAGTACACAATTTATCTTCCCCATTATCAATATCTTTTTTTTTTGAGATTTTATTTATTTATTTTTAGAGAGAGGGGAAAGGAGGAAGAAAGAGAGGGAGAGAATCATCAATGTGTGGTTGCCTCTTGCGTACCCCCTACTGGGGACCTGGACCACAACCCAGGCATGTGTTCTGACTGGGAATCAAACTGGTGACCAAGACGGCACTCAATCCACTGAGCCACACCAGCCAGGGCTCCCCATTATCAATATCTTATCATCATCATTCTTCCCCTGGGTTACTCCATTAGTTTTCTAACTAGTCTTCTGGTCTCCTTGTAGATCTTGAACACACTTAGCCCCTATTCCAATCCATTTTATATAATAGAAACAAGGTAATCCTTCTGAAATGCCAACCTGAAGCCCCCCTCCTGTTAGTTATTCACTGATGCCCAGCTGCTCTTAGGGTAAAACCCACATCAGCATGGCAAACAAAATATTTCACTCCTGCTTATGAAGGTTTCATTCCCTGCTCGCCTGTACATTTGTACACATTGCTGATCCATTTATCTGGATTACCCTTCTCCCCAGCCTAGGCCTGGCTAATCACTCATTGTTGAGGATTCATTTCCATTTCATGGATGCTCATATGCAGGTTGGGAGTAAGAAAGACATTCTATGCAAAAGGAACACAAATATAAAATGTAGAGATTAGTAGGGCTTTTTTATGCATAAGTAGTGAAGAAGGGACAAAGGGAGGGTATTACAACAGTCCACATGAGAGATGACCAAATGCTTGATTTAGAGTGCTATTTTGGCATGAAAAAGTGGGCTAGACTTAGAATATGCAGAGGTAGAATCTAAAGAATTTAGCAACTGAGTGGCAGACATGAGAACTGAGGAAAAAAGAGTCAAAGGCAACTCAGAGCTTCCAAACTGAGGTGTTCAGAGAAGCAACGGGAAGAGATCCTGTAATCTTAAGTACCGTCAGTAGGTCAGAAGCCAGCACCAATGCCAAACATCCAAATCAGAGGCTTGTTGAATCTCTGTCCTTTGGATGGGCCCTCAGTGGAGGAGGGCCTGGGCCCCGACCTACTTTTCACTGAAGCTCAACAATGCCATTGTTCTGGCCACTGTCTGTTTGTTGGTCGGCTCCAAACACAAAGGCCAACAGACACCCCATCCTGCTGGCTTGGTTCAAAGAAGAAAAGAAAGCTTTGTTACTGCCCTGGGTAATTCCAGGACAGGCATCCCAAGAGCACTCTGTGGTGGCTTGCGCTCCAAAGTCACCCCCTATTCTCAGCTCAAGGTTCCACAGCCACTACAAGCATATGTTCGTACATCTGCCAAGACCCAAGTTTGTGACAGTTAAGCCTCCACTCCAGGAGGTCCTCCAGGGCCTGTCTGACTGAAATGGTCAGTAGTTATAAACTGATTCAAAGAGAAGAGAACCCAAAATGTGTTTCAAGATATTTAAATATTTCAATCTCTCTACTTTCATATATGTTCATCTACTGCCCAGAATACTCTTTTTTTTTTTAATCTTCACCTAGGGACATGCTTATTGATTCTAGAGAGAGAGGATGAGAGGGAGGGAGAAACATCAATCAGTTGCCTGGAACAATAAATTGTTGAATGAACAAATGAATAACTAACTACATTTAAATAAATGGAGGCAGGTTTTAACTTCCCTCTTATGGGAAACCCTCCCAATTCAGTCATTAATGTAATTTAAGATCAAAAAGTAAAATATGTTTTTAGACAAATTTTCTGATAAATACCATACAAGACAAATATTAATAATGCCTACTACAAGGCAGATACTGTGGCAGCATTAGCTGTAAAGCGTAATACAAAACAGTGTTTGGTTATAATAGCTCAACGGTGGAACAACCCAAATGTCCGACAACTGATGAATGGGTAAACAAAGTGTTTGTTTACTGTCCATGCACAGGATATTATGCAGCCATAAAAAGGAATGATGTATTAACTCATGTGCATTGTGACTGAAACTTGAAAACATCTTGCTAAATGAAAGAAGCCAGACACAAAAGGGCATATTTTATGATTCCCATTACATGAAATGTTCAGAACAGGGAAATCCACCAAAAAAAGTAGGTTAGTGGTTCAGAGGCTGAGGGGAGGAGAGACGGGGGAGTGCCCGCCCACAGGCACAGGGGTTCTTTGGGGGTGATGGGTATGTCGGGAATTAGTGCTGATGGTGACACAGCTTGGTCAGCAGACTATCGCTCAACTGTACACTTTACGAGTGAATTCTGTGGTATGTGAATTACAGCTTGTTTTAAAAACAACAGGGAAGTCTGAGAGACTGCCACATGACAACAAAATGTAACGTAGTAGTATCCCGGATGGTGTCCTGAAACAGAAAAAGGACAAGAGGGGAAAACGAAGGAAATTCTAATAAAGTATGGACTGTAGTTAATGTTAAAAAACAAAAAAACACCAAAAAGCAGTGTTTGGCCACTCAGCGATACGAAATCCTGAGAATCCTCTTACCACCCTTACAGCAGACTCCTTAAAGTCGTCAGAGTTACACGGACTTAAAAAATAGAACCGAGATCTTCTTTAGGAAATTACAGAAGACAGCTGAAAGCAAGTAGAAGAGGCCATAAAGATATCTTCCTCCTCTTCCCTCACATTTCCCACAGACAGGCACTTACTATGAACCCACTCACCTGTTTAAAGAACATGGGTTTATGTAACATACCCAAAACAGTATGCGTGTTTTTCTATGCATGTAAGCTACTATAAACATTAAAACAATTATTTACTCACGGATTCCAAAAAGCTTTCCCCATAGATTTTTAACTCTTACATCAAGCATCTCATCATCAAGGTCAAATTTGTTTAAATATAGTAAACATTAAAAAGATAAATCTGTAGAACAAACGCTCTGACAAAAATAAACTAAGATAAGAAGACTGTTCTCTTTACCCCAGGAAGCTCTGGCAGTCAATGGTCTCAGACATGACTGAAGATCAGGCCAAGCCTCTGGATCACTCCATCCAGCCTGCTTTCCTATCCAAAATTCCTAATACTCTACCAGCAACACAACACGGCTACTGGGGCCATGGTTTCAAAGCATTCTTCCCTCCACCTTACCACTGCTGATGGGGGAACCCAAGAGTTGGAAAATTTTAGCTTTAAGTAATAGTTAATAAGCTTAGTAATTAATATAGTAAAAAGCTATTGTTTCAGGAACTGAAGGGATGACCCACCCTGACTCCGGAGACCACAAGCAGTTCCACCTTGTGCCTCGGAGGACTGCAAGCAATTGAGGTGGTGTCTGAGCCACTGTGCTCCAGGGAGAGATGTCCATAGCCCAGGACACACATAAGGTCAACAGATGAAAAAATGCTATAGCTTTTATCTGATTAACTTTTCTCTGAATTCCAAACCCCTTATAAAAAGGGTTGGTTTGAAATGAAATGGAAGATGGTCTTTTAGACATAGTCCACTGTGTCTTCTCAGATCACTGGCTATTTGAATAAAGTGCCTATACAGATTCAATCCCTGTCTCTGCTTATTGGTTCTGGTGGTGACAGGCAGCACAAACACCAACTTTTCCCGTTTCACTACCACCCCATGCTCTCCAGGTCTAGACAGGAATCTCTGACATTCATCTGGTGATTGAGCTCAGAGTGAATGGAGCTCAAAGCAATCTGTTAAGGAAGACTTAGCATCCTGCTTCCCCACCAGATCTGAGGAGCAGGGACTTAACAGTGAACAAAATAAAAGTAAAAACCAAAAGAGGTAGGGTTTCTAATTAATGTGTTTTATATTAAAGGAAACTCTGCCCTCAAATTAACCAATCGTTTCTTCCACCTCTTCTGCCTATATTAGAAAACTTCTTGGTCTCTGGATAAGGAAGAAGTCAAGCAAAAGTTAAAGAAGGCAAACTACAAGCTCAAATGGTATCTTCTAGTGGCGAATGGTAGGCAGAAGAGCACAGGGGAGGGAAGGTTTCAAAGATTGCCAGTTTGCTATGTGGAAGACGGCTTCCCAGACCAACAGTGAGTTGAAGAAATCTCTTCTGAAGGCTAAGGGTCAAACAGGTAACCAAAGCACAGGCAGAAATCTTCTCTGAAGGTTAAGGGTCAGATAGGTAACTAAATACCCAGAAATTCACAAAGATTACTTAGAGTTACCAAAGGAAGGGGTGAAGAAAGAGAAACCAGCCAGTTCTGCTTCTATTGCAGAAAAAACACATTTGAGGTCTGGTGTATCTACATCTTCAGGGAAAAAGGGAGAACCTTTTCCTTAGTTTCAGACCATCTCAAGTGTCAGAATGATGTACCTTCTTCCATGGAGAGTAAATGAGAAAAATCAGATGGCTAATCTTGAGTGATGTTAAGTCTAGATTTATTTTACCAACGGGTTCAAAATCTCTCTCCTCTTTCAGTCACAGAACTCTCTGGGAGGTAGATAATGCTGGTCTAATGCCAACTCTCAATTCAAGCAAAGCAGCAGATCTGTATATGATAGAACTCAGAAGGGTTTTGGGGATTCTAAATTGTAAAAAAAAATTTCTAAATGACTAGAAGCAGAGTAACCATAGCACTGAATTCTGAACCCCTTCCCAAATAATTTCAGGATGTCCCGACACACAATTAACTTCATTTCATGAGTTCATTGAAAAGAGGTACAATGCCATGCTTAGATCAGTGCCTGGCACAATAGGCCCCAATAATACTTGTTAAATGAATTAAGTGTCCCTAATCATTACATGTCGCTAACCTACATATAGGGATCCCTTCTTCACCCTTTATTAATCAGTTCTCATCAGCTAACCCAGTCTTCAGAGCTAAAGGTCTTGTCCAAGGAAGGAATGGTGTGCTACTCCTGAAAGGCTCAAAGACTGAGTCTGGTTTTCTATAGTGAAGAGACTATAGACGGTCCCCAAATTATAATGGTTCAACTTAACAATTTTTCAATTTGATGATGGTACAAAAGTAATATGTATTCAATAGAAATCATTCTTTCAATTTTGGATTTTGATCTTTCCCTGGGCTAGCCGTATGCAGTGCAGTACTCTCCCATGATGCTGGGCAGCGGCAGTGAGCCACAGCTCCCAGGCAGGCATCCAATCACAGGGGTAAACAACTACAGTGTAATGTGTTGCCAGCGTTTTTTGGACATGGTGTTCTCAGCAAGTTTTAGGTAGGCTAGGCTAACCTATGGTGTCCATTAGGTTAGGTGTATTAAATGCATTTTCGAATTAATATTTTTAACTTACAATGGGTTTATTGAGACATAACTCCATTGTAAGTCAAGGAGTATCTATATGCTAATTATGGTGTTATGTTCAAAAACACTTCCCAGGCAATACACACACAGCTGAGGGAGGCAAAGTATTCCTTCCAGCTGCACTCTCCAAGTTTCCCACATCTCAGTAAATGGACCACCACTTACCTAGAAACTAGGCATCATTTGATTCCTCATTCTCCTTATCAGAGTCACTACCAAGACCTTGTGCTTCCATTTCCAAAACAGATCCTTAAATGTCTTCACAGATCCCACCTCAGTTCAACCCAAACCTCTCACATAATCTCGAATGTAAGTTTCTCCTCACTGTCTCCTTGCCCGCACTTCTGTCCCCCTACAATCTGTTCTCCACAGGCCAGCCAAAGTGCTATTTTTAAAATGCAAATTGTATCACATTACTCTCCTGTCTAAAATCAACTGCTTCCTGATGTATTTTAAATAAAATTCAAAATCCTTACCATAGCCTATTAAGGCCCTGCATGATCTAGCCTTTGTCTCTCAAAATTTTAATGTTCTGCCCTGACTGTTGTGGATCAGTTGGTTGTGTGTCATGGACGAAGTGAAAGATCGCCAGTTCGATTCCCGGTCAGGGCACATGCCTGGGTTGAGGGTTCGTCCCTGCTCAGGGTGCATACTAAAGGCAACCAATCAATGGTCCTCTCTCACATCAATGTTTCTCTCCCTCTTCTTCTGTCTCCCTTCCCTCTCTGTGAAAATAAGTAAATAAAATCTTTTTAAAAATTTTAAATCTTCTATCTGATCTTCATGAATGTTTCCTTACCTTTTAGGTATTCTCAGAAAAATATTTCTATGACGTTATGTATAGGATAAGTTAGTTGTATCAATATACATTACATTACCCTTATTTATCTCACTTGCCATGGACAGATATATTTTTTCAAAAGTAAATGTTCAGCCCTGGCTGGGTAGCTCAGTCGGTTAGAATGTTGTCCCAATATGCCAAGGTGGCAGGTTCGATCTCCAGTCAGGGCATGTACAGGAATCAACCAACGTATGCATAAATAAGTGGAACAACAACTCAATGTTCTCTCTCTCTGTCCTTTCCTCTCCCTCTAAAATCAATCAATTAAAAAAAATTTAAAGTACATGCTCACGCCCAAGGATATGGAATAACAATATGACAGAAGAGACCTCAGAGGCAAGCCATTCTAAGCTACATATCACACATTTTCCGTCTGTAACACCTTGCAAAGCAACTCATATTTTAGCTTTATCAGGAGAAACAGGTTAGTGAATAGAATAAGAACCAAACTCAACATAACTACCCTTCACCATGGTGCCCTCCAGCCTCCCAACATCTAAGAGCTTGGTCTCTAGCTTCCCTAGCTTGATGGAAAAGCAGCACATGAAGAAGCCTGACGACTTCCTCCTTTCAACCCCTGCACCTCTTCAAAGACCTGCCACCTATTTGATGCCAGTGGTAAACAAAGAACATGGTCCCAGTCCTCATAGAACTGATATATGGGAGACGTAACAAACAAACTTTCACATAAATGAAGAATTCTATGTTACGAGATGTGCTACAATGAAAAAAGAAAGGGAGCTATCTAAGAGAATAATAAGCAAAGTCACAATCTAGATGGGGTGTGTGTGGGGGGGGGCAGGTCATTGGGAAAAGCCACTACAATCAGGTGAAAACTTAAACTAAGATTTGAAAACTGAGGACTTAAGTAGGTCAGAAGTGGGGGAACAGCTTTCCAAGTATTATTTACTCTCCCTAAGTCTCAGTGTCTTCTTACATAAAATAGCAGTAATAACGGCTATATCTCAGAGGGTTATCATAAGGATAAAAAAAGAAAATGGTACTTAACATTCTAGAAATATGAGCTACGTCTTTAGTGAGTGTTCGATTTGATAATCAGAAAAAACAATTTTCTTAAAGCATCCCTCATATTGCCAACTACAATAAATCATTGGTTTAAAAATATGAAATATTCTCTCACCCGAACACCTTAGCTGACTTAAAGACTTATCAGGTAAGTAACACATCCATTGTTTTATTTGAATTTCCAGAAGTCCAGCGCTCAGTTCTGTTCCTTCTGGGTGTACCAGAAATACATGTTTGACTGGCTAGTTGGATAGAAAACAAGTTGTTGAGCAAGTTAGTTACAGAGTCAAAGGACGACTACACCAGAGGTCTTACACGTGAACAGTGCAAAAGGCCATTTAGAAATTATTCCTTTCATAAGCCAGAGTTCCAGCCATTCACACAGGTGCTAAAATGGGTTAGAAAATTTACCTCGACTTCACTTTTTAGATGGCATAAAATGTTTGCTCCCCTTCCCCCCATTTGATCATCCAGCCAATATCCATAAAGTATTTTCTAAACACAAGGTACTGCTGGAAAATTAGAAGTACATAAATGAGTAAGATACTGTCCCTGCCGTCATATATAATATCCAGCAACTAACTGGTTTTATAAAGCACTTTCATAGTAACCTCATTTAAACCTTATAGTATCTTGAGACATTCATGTCATCCTTTTTTTAAACATTTTTTTTAGGTTTTATTTATTTTTAGAGGGAGAGAAACATCAATGTGAGAAAGATATATCAATTGGTTGCCTCTCGCATGCCCCCAACTGGGGAACTGGACTGCGATCCAGGCATGTGCCCTGACTGGGAATTGAACTGGTGACCTTTGGGTTCACAGGGTGGTGCTCAATCGAATGAGCCACACCAGCCAAGAGCTCGTCATCTTTTTTAATAAATGAGGAAATCAAGCCCAGAGAATTTAAATAATTTGCTTACAGTTATTCTACTACTAATGGTGGAGTACACATTTGCACCCCAGCCGTTTGACCCTGAAGCCTGGGTTCCTTCTACTCTAGGAGCCTGTGGCTTATATAGGAAAACTAAAGCAAAAATGACTTTACTACACGGCAAAATGCGTGATAAGAGAGGTACCAAAAACCTATCTAGGAAAAGAAGATCAATGGAGGGAAACATTATAACCAAGTAAGGAAGAGGGGAAGCACAGCAGTGGCAGAGAAAAAACTCAGAAAAGGTTTTATGGAGAAATAAGTGGACTTGAAGCCAAGTTGTGAAGGAAGAGATTTCTTTAGGATAAAGGAAAAGAGTATATTCCAGGCTGAAGAAATAATATAAGGAAGCAGACCATGTTTAGTAAACACATAAAAAGTAGTTTGCCTGAATTACAGAGTGCTTGTTAAAGAGGAAACTAGAAGAAAAAAGGCAGGATGATGATATAGAAAACAGAGGATGAGGATACTGGGCTAAGAGTTTGTCCTGGATTCCATGTTTTAACCCCGCTGTACATCAAAATAACCTATGGAGCTTTGTTAATTTATTTTTAAATACTACAGATGCCTGGACCTCACCGAAGACTTTAATTCAATAGGTCTTGTGTGAGGCTCTGGCATCTATACCTTCTAAAAAGCTCCTAAACAATTGCGGTAGGCAACTAAGGTTATAAAACTATACCATAATTGATGAGGAAATCACTGAAGGTTTTGAGACAGAAAATGCCACTGATTATTCAATCAACAAATATGACAAGCAGCTATCATTTGTCAGGTCCTGTGCTAGGAACCAATGGATGTCAATATAAACAAAACAGTCAAGGAATTCATAATCTGCCTTACACACACAAACAGTGAATTAAAATCAATGGTAAATATATGACAAAGACCAGTGTATTATGGGGACATATAGGAGAGTTACCTAACTAATCTTGGGAAACCATAAAAAGCTTCCCAGAGAAAGTGATATCTAACTAAGCTGGGTCCTAAAGGTTAAGTAGGGCTTGGCTAAGCTAATGGGAGATGGACAGGTTGTGTTCTAGGCAGAGGGAAGAGCTGGTGTGGAGGCCCAAAGGTGGAAAGGGTCATGTCCTATTTGTAGAACTTAGAGAGGTTCACTGCAGTCATAGCGCTCAGGTGAGACAGGGGCAGAAGAGGTCGAAGAAGTGAGACCACAGAGATAAACAGTAGCAGGATCAGATGTTTTGGCTTTACCCTGAGGGCAATTAGGAGTCATAAAAGGGATGCAGGGAGAAACAAAACTAGATTTGTGTTAAGCACTGCGATGTTGTCATCAAGACAGACAAATAGACCAATGGAACAGAGTAGAAAACCCAGAAAGAAACCCTCCTGTGTCAGTGGAGAAAAGACAGTCTGCATAATCAATGAGAAATGCAAATCCAAACCACAGTGAGAAATCACCTCACACCCACTAGGGTGACTACGATTTAAAAAACACACACACAGAAAATAACGAGTGTTCATGAGGATGTGGAGAAACTGGAATTCTTGTGCACTATTGGTGGGATGGTAAAATGGTACAACTACTACAGAAAACAGTACAGCATTTCCTCAAAAAATCAAAAATAGAACTACCTTATCATCCAGCAATCCCACTTCTGGGTATATATCTAAAAGAATCAAAAGCAAGGTCTCAAAGAGATAACATGCACACCCAGGTTCAACCCAAGCCATCAACTGATGACTGGATAAGTAAAATGAGGTAGAATATTATCCAGGAAGAAAATCTTGTCACATGTTACCACATGGATGAACCTTTAGAACATTATGGTAAGTGAAATAAGCCAGTCCCCCACCAAAAAACCCAAATGCTGTATGATTCCCCTTCTCTGAGGTACCCAGAGTCATAAAAATCACAGAAAGAGAAAGTAGAATAGTAGTCACCAGGGGCTGGAGGGAGGGGGAAATGGGGAGCTATTAAATAGGTATAGAGTTTCAATTATGCCAGATTAAAGAGATCTAGAGATCTGCTACACAACAGTGTAAACACATTGAATAATATTAAACTGTACACTTAAAATGGCTAAGATGGTTTAAAACAGTTTTGTGTGTTAAAAGGACCACTCTGGCTGGCAATATGGACAATATGGATTTAAGGTGATGAACAAGACGATAGGAAAACTAGTTAGAGTTTGTGGCAAGAAATGATGATGGCAGAAGGAAATGGCAAAAGATGAATAGATTCAAGATATGGCAAGGAGGTAAAATGGACAGGATGTGGTGATAAGACGTAAAACATGGGAGAAGTCAGGGATGAAGGAAAAGAGAACTATCTTTGTAGAAAAGCTAAGCACTATACTAATACTTTTGCAAGTTATTAATTACTCCCTTGACACAAAGTATCTGCTTAGTTGATTTGCTGAACAGAAAACAGACAAGCAATTACAATAGGAAGGTGAAATGTGCTAAAATGAGCATGTTAAGAAATGCTTGTGCCCTGGCTGGTGTGGCTCAGTGGACTGAATGCTGGCCTGCGAACCAAAGGGTCGCTGGTTCGATTCCCAGTTAGGGTCATGCCTGGTTTGTGGGCCAGGTCCCCAGTGGGGGACGTGCAAAAGGCAACCACACATTGATGTTTCTCTCCCTCTCTTTCTCCTTCCCTCCCCCTCTCTCTAAAAATAAATAAATAAAATCTTTTTAAAAAGAGAAGAAATGCTTGTGATTCACTCTGCAAATCACTGATCTAAGAATTTCCTATCTAAGCAAACAATGTTGACCATGATAAAAAGAAAAGACCAACATAAAGAGCAAGTAAATACAAACAGTACAGGTAACAATTATGTTATCAGGGATAGGAATGCTAAACTGCCCTAAAAGTAGTACAGATGTGTGAGAGGTATACTGAGAGGTTACCCTCCTTCTGTTGTCCTACTTGCTACAGAACCCTAAGCAGAAACAGCTTCGAGAACCAACACAGACCCAATTCCTGTGAGTGATACCACTTTTCAAGTTAAGAAAAACACAGTTGTCAAAACTTCTACTAGAAACAGGATTAGCCTAAACTCAAAAAGAGTTCTACAAATTCAACTGCCACACTAGTTTTATAATCATGGAGAGGATTAGGAGAAATATTCGCTAGAAATCCCCTAAAACATTTTCTAAATCCTTCTGCTGTTTACCACTACCAACATTGTGAAAAGATTCATCAAATGCATAGCCAAAACAACTGATAACCTTAAAATCAAAAGTTAAAAATTAAAAAAAGAATAGGTGTCTGGGAAGCACTTAGGCAGAAGCCCGTATTGTGTTCCTATTAGAAAACAAAGACAAGGATATTTATGAGAAAGGAAAGGGGAACAATAACATCACAGAAAAAGAGTATTTCTGTTGGTGTTCATAAGCTAGCAGGGTGATGCTAATTCTAAACAATGCTAACTTTCAGTCCATTAGCCATCAGTCGGTAGTCATAACATCTGCTTTCTTGTTATCTTTGCAAACAGTTCTTCAGGACACAAGGGTGCTTTAGGCCCAGTCCAAAGGTTATTTTGCCCTGTTTCAACATTCCAAAGGTTGGAGGCTAAGACTGCAAGGAAACTCCTCCAGGATGGCAGCTCCAAACTGCAGCTTGAGATTCATTTTAAGTTGGCTCCATATCCACAGATACACAGAGATATATGTAGATATTGATATATGGAGATACAGATATTTTTTACACATCTTTGAAAGAGTGAGATGTCTTTACGGCTAACAGTTTAACTGCTGGAAGCTTAAATATTGGGATATTTAATTCATTTATTCATTTATTCATCTGTCCATTCACCCAACTAATATTCATTGTATGCCTTTATGTGCCAGTTATGAAGGCTCAGCAATAATAAAATAGCCAAGCCCAAAGAGATTAAAGACTAGTAAACACAATTATAGTCAGCCAGAACTTGATTCAGGTCCTAGATCCACTACTTAGCTAAGAGACTTTAGAAAATTTGTTTCTGAGACCTCAGAATGCTCATCTGTAAAACAGAAAAAATATCACCTATTTCATGAAAGTGTGTGATAATTGAAAATAGAGGGGTGGAGGTGTGGGCATAGCAGGTCCTGGCACAAAGCATTAAGAAGGAAAATAACTTTTTCTTTTTTAAACTGTTTATGCATTGATTTTAGAGAGAAAGAGGAAGGGAGAGAGAGAAACATAGATTTGTTGTTCCACTTATTTATGCATTCACTGGTTGTTTCTTTTCCTTTAAAATTTTTATTTATTTTCAGAGAGAGGGGAAGGGTGAGACAAAGAGAGGGAGAGAAACATCAATTGGTTGCTTCTCGTGTGCCCCCAAACCAGGAACCTGGCCAGCAACCCAGGCATGTGCCCTGACTGGGAATCAAACCAGCGACCCTTTGGTTTGCAGGACAACACCCAATCCATACCAGTCAGGGCCACTGATGGCTTCTTGTATGTGCTCTGACCAGAGATAGAACCTGCAACCTTGGCATATTGGGAAGAGGTGAGCTACCCAGCCAGGGAAAAATAACTTTGGATGTTCAATAATTATTTCAAACTAAATCTCTTCAAAGCTGACCTCTTGATCATCTCCTATCACGTATCTTCTATAGTCTTCTCCATCTCCATTAATAGCAACTCTATCCCTCAGGCGTTCAGGCCTGAAACTTCAGTTATCCATGACTTCGTTTACCTTCTTATATCCCATACTGACTGTATCAGTAAAGCCTGTTTTGTCTGTTTTCAAAATAGATCCAGAACCACCAACTCCACTGCCACCACTCTGGTCCAGGTTACCTTTGCACATCTCCCACCTTTTTTTGCACAGTCTGTATTTACTACACGGACTCCATTGCAATAGTCTCTTAACTAGTCTTTCCGCTTTCACCCTGGCCTCCTTTTCATTGTAAGTAACTGCACGGTAGCCAGGGTGATCCTGTTAAAAGTTATCACATCATGTCATACCTCTACTCAAAAACCTCCAAAACAGAATCCATCCTGAGTAAAGCTGAAGTTCTTACGATGGTCTGTAAGACTCTATACGGTCTGGCCTGTGTTTCCTCCCTGCTACTCACCCACACCTATTCTTTTTACTCTTGCTTCTGCAACCACATCTCCCTCCTTGGAGTTCCTTGTCCACACCGACACATCTGCCACATGTCTTTCTACTTGCTATTCCCACTGCCTGGAAAACTCTTTCCCCAGCTATATATTCACACAGCTAGTTCCTTTATCTTCTTAATTTTTGCCTTTTCTCTAAGACCTTCCCTGTCCACATATTTGAAATTGCAAGCTCCACAGCACTTGACACCATATATATTACTATTTGTTTTTCTATTTAGTCTAATTCCTCTGTCCAAACCCTGCTAATTACAATGTAAATTCCAAGAGAGGAGACATTATTTGTTCATTAGTGCTGGACACATAGTAGGAACCCAGTAAGTATTTTTCTTAATAAATAAATGAGTTAGAAGCAAACTAGTGAGTCAGGGGGAAACTGCTTTAAGAATAAAGGAAACTAAATGAACTCTTCTATTATTTGTGGGTTAGACTGCCAACTGCAAATTCTTGTTTCTCAAATGTCGTAAGGAGTTACTAAGAGCAAAAAGCATGTACATTTAGAGATTTTTCATTACTAAATTACCAAATCAAAAAATGAAAGCTACTTTTTCAGAAGTAAAGATGCCAACATGTATTTAAAGGAATCATTTTAGTTATTTTTACAAATATAAAAGAAATAAGAAAACTTCTAATTGTGAAAGGACTTGAGATGTACCATTTCACACTATTTTTGACTTTTGGTTCTTTCTACTGGGGCTGATTCAGTTTTGTTAGAGCTGTATCTACACTAAACAATCACTATAAATGCATTCTAAACATAGTTGACTCTTCAACACGGAGGGAGTAATGGGAGCCAAGCCCTCCGTGCAGTGAAAATAC